>CAAKMY010037965.1:789-21727 GCA_901111285.1 Corrigiola litoralis
CGATCAAAAAAGCCGGTTTTTTGTGGACTATTATCCACGAAAAAACATCGTTTTGGCCCAGAAATGGAATCGAAAAAAATTAGTGGGAGGCATCTTAGACACATAATGAAGAATGGAACAAAAAAATTTGCAAAAAATAGTCTATGCATAGCTCAAACCATTGGTTTTACCCATTATTTACATTATCGAATTGTGCGATAAACACACCGTAAATCTATCAAGACGAAGGAATGACATTGCCATATGCTCCATTTATGCTTTAATATACCCTAGTAGCATGCTAGGTCACTTTTTAGAATGTTTTCCGGAAAATCAAAAATCGATCCAAAAAGCCGGTTTTTTATGGACTATTATCCACGAAAAAACCTCGTTTCGGCCCAGAAATGAAATCGGACGAAAATTGGAGAGAGGCATCCCAGACATATATAATGAAGAATGGAAGAAAAAAAGAGTAGTTTAGGCATAGCTCAAACCATCGGTTTTATCCATTATTCACATACTCGAATCGAGCGATAAACACACCGTAATTCTATCAAGGCGAAGGAATGACATTGTCATATGCTCCAATTATGCTTCAATATACCATAGGAGCATGCTAGGTCACATTTGGGAATTATTCTGGAAAATCAAAAATCGATCCAAAAAGCCGTTTTTTGTGGACTATTATCCACGAAAAAACCTCGTATCGGCATCGAAATGGAATCGGACGAAAATTGGTGGGAGGCATCCTAGACACAAATTAAAAAATGAAGAATAGAAGAAGAAAATTGAAAAAAAGTAGACTAGACATAGCCTAAACCATCGGTTTTGTCCATTATTCAAAAATCTCGAATCGAGCGATAAACACACCGTAAATCTATCAAGACGAAGGAATGACATTGCCATATGCTCCATTTATGCTTTAATATACCCTAGTAGCATGCTAGGTCAATTTTAGGAATTAATTCCAGAAAATTAAAAATCGATCCAAAAAGCCGGTTTTTTGTGGACTATTATCCACGAAAAAACTTCGTTTCGGCCCCGAATTGGAATCGGACGAAAATTAGCGGGAGGCCTTCTAGACACATATCATGAAAAATGGAACAAGAAAATTAGCAAAAAGTAGTCTAAGCATAGCTAAAACCATCGGTTTTACCCTTTATACACATTCTCGAATCGAGCGATAAACACACCGTAAATCTATCAAGACGAAGGAATGGCATTGCCATATGCTCCATTTATGCTCCAATATACCCTAGAAGCATGCTAGGTCACTTTTGCGAATATTTCCGGAAAATCAAAAATCGATCCAAAAACACGGTTTTTTGTGGACTATTATCCACGAAAAAACCTCGTTTCGGTTCCGAAATGGAATCGGACGAAAATTGGTGGGAGGCATCCTAGACACATATAATAAAGAATGGAAAAATAAAATTGGAAAAAAAGTAGTCTAGGCATAGCCTAAACAATCGGTTTTGTTCATTATTCAAAAATCTCGAATCGAGCAATAAACACACCGTAAATCTATCAAGGCGAAAGAATGGCGTCGCCATATGCTCCAATTTTGTTTCAATAAACCCTAGGATCGTGCTAGGTAACTTTTGAGAATTTTTCCGGAAAATCAAAAATCGATCCAAAAAACCGGTTTTTGGTGGACTATTATCACGAAAAAACCTCGTTTCGGCCCTGAAATGGAATCGGACAAAAATTAGTGGGAGGCATTTTTGACACATAATGAAAAATGGAAGAAGAAAATTGGAAAAAAGTAGTTAAACCATCGGTTTTGTCCATTATTCAAAAATCTCGAATCGAGCGATAAACACACCATAAATCTATCAAGACGAATGAATGGCGTTGCCATATGCTCCATTTATGCTTCAATATACCCTAGTATCATGCTAGGTCAATAATAACTTCATTTGCGTACGCACCATCAAAATTAAATGGAAACACCATCACAAATCTTAGCAATGCCCAAACGTGTAAAAGATAAACATTAATATGAAAATGAGGAACAACGAAGCTAAAATTGAGTTAACTGTAACACTATCTCACATATTATGTGTACTTTCTAACATTTAATAATTACATTTTCGCCACATCTCTTTCCCGATACAAAATGCCACTATAAAGCTTTCTATATGTACAATAAACAAAAAGCATACAAAACCTTCCTCTCTATGTACAATTAACAACCGGTATGTGTTCTAGACTCTTAAATATCTTCTTTACAAAATAATTATACATGAGTTAAAGTAGCTAAATGATAACATGTCTTCAACACGGGAATCAGTCCCTTGAGTGCTGCATCAGCTCAAACCACTGCGTCAAGAAGAAGTTCTATGTGAGAATGAGAATTACAGGGGAACAAGGCTTTGGAGAAGCTTAAATAAGGAGAGCTCTTATACCTGTCTCAAGAGATCAGCGAGCGTTCTAGGGAGGGCCTCGATGTTCCTCAGCACAATGTAGTATGGGAAGGGGAAAGAGTCAAGGTAGGGGACAGCCTTATCAAATATCCCGCTCTTGAATATGTAATCCTTCATGGAAAAAGGCTCTAGTGAGCAACTAATTATCAGCTATATTAACTGCTAAAAGTATTACATAGTCGTGTTTTTACGTCATAACCTTGAATTTGCTAAAGGATTTGGGACTTGTAATCACTTTCGCTATCCTTATTACCGTCAAGCAAGGCCAGGGATCATAAATGCTAAATAAAGTGACTCGTGGAATCTAACATACCTTATATTCCATGATAGACTCTTCCGCGCTATCCAGAACTAGGAAGGCCACCATACAGTTTCTGTTCAATACGTCCCTAATGCACCGCTTCAACTTTTCTTTGTTGTCATGAAACCGCCCATCAGCTATAATTAGAACAAGCTGCTGTAATGGGTTCTGTCCAGAAGGCAATCTTGCATTGACCACTGCCTGCTCTAGCATGTTATTCATGTACCGCAGAAGATCTACCATAGGCTCCTCCCTTAATGTATTCTCTTGGTTAAATGTCAGGCTTGAGATAATCTGCACAACCCAAATTTCACAAACAAAAACGATAATAAGCTACAGGATCATAGATGGAGAAATGATATCCACAAAAACAAGTTTCTGTGATGAGTGATTGTTTAGTTGTCCTTTACTTGACTCCAAGTCTGCTAGCAAACTAACCTTCATCCCGGCGTCACCTGTCCAAGGCTGATCAAAGTCATGCAGTAACCTAACATTCCCCTGTTTCCCAAAGCTTGTAACAGCTAACTTCCCTACTTCTAGCTGAGACAATGCACGACACACAGTGACCAAAGCTTCAATGGCAAAATCTCCACAGCAATTTTCAGACATACTACGGGAATCATCTACGGCAATCACGACTTGGTAATCACGTTTATTAGGTTTGGTACGCCTCAACCATATTTTATCTCTGCGATAGTAACTAGCAATATACTGAATTACCTGTTCAAAATTCACGGCCATGATGAGATTAATATGAAACAAGACCGAAAAAAAGGGAGCGAAATATATGAGCTTAGGATTTACTTTCTTCATGTTGATCCTCTTGCCAGTCCTGTAATCCCCTTGAAGCTTGCTAGCAAGAGTAGGTTCCATAATGAGACGCAGTTGCTCGGCTAACTCCTGAGACAACCTTGTCGTGCGCAGTTCGTAGTTTCTCCAAAGAGCACCGGCATTCATTTTCATATCACTGAATTGCTCAAGAAGATTCTGCACTTTTCCTGCTTCATCAATAGGAGCTGAAAGGTCACTTCGTTCACCCGTATCCTGATGCATGTAAGACGTTACTGAAACTAAATTTGTTTCTGGTCCTCCAGGACCACTGTTGGTCTTGCTCTGAGTTTGAATGTTGTCAACAGACAGCTCATCATGTGCATCAGTAGCATTTATAGTTTGATCAATCCTGCTAGTCAAAACGGAATGGCTAGGGATGGGCTCAGCATCAGCATCCTGACAATGGAGCTCCTCAATTTGATTTTCGTCCTGAGCAATGGTACCATCTCCATCAGGCTTATCACCACCAATATTATGCTCCATCTGCTCAGGCATTGCAGAACCTAGTGCCTGAGCAGTACCCTTATCCAAGTTTGATGTATATCCATATTCATCTGCAGCTTCATCTGCAGCTTCATCCATGACATCATCTACAGACTCTTTGTTTGTTTCTGGAAGGTCAGCAGATACTTTTACTCTCTCTTTCCAGTCTTGAAGTGCGTCCCCTAGATCTCTTAAAGGGTTTGGTTGATTTTTATGAAAGGATGACGCATCTTGCGGAGGCAATTGTGACTTTGGCTGATTATCTGTGAGATTACCCTTCAAAGAGTTGCCAAAGAGAACTTCAACTTGGCTGGAATTTTCAGATGAAGTTAGGTCATTCTGCATATCACTACTCATAGACCACTTCATTTCAGGTGCAGTACTTCCAGAACCAGCCTTTTGCATTTCATTTATTGGTTGTGTTGACGTCTGTGTGTTAGGAAATTGATCAGTTGCTAAGTCAGAATTTCCTTGCTCAGTCATATCCTTGCTAGGAGCAGTCAGATCCATATTGCCATTCTGGTCATCATTATTCTCTATATTATCCTCAGTTTTATCACTCGATAGGTTCGATTCCACTTTGGAGGAAGTTTCATCATCAGGGACAGCTGTATCAGTCTCTACATCTTCATTGTTCATATCATTGTCTTTCTCTTCAGATTCATCTTCCTCCACAGTATCGTGCAGGTC
The DNA here is from genome assembly GCA_901111285.1 of Corrigiola litoralis. NCBI lineage: Eukaryota > Viridiplantae > Streptophyta > Magnoliopsida > Caryophyllales > Caryophyllaceae > Corrigiola > Corrigiola litoralis. Next base: position 5,500 of record CAAKMY010037965.1, read on the forward strand.
AACTTCCATTTCATCATGATCTTCAACAGGATCTTGGTCTGGATCATTTAGGTCTATGTCTGTGGGATCAGCTGCCTCCTCATCAAGATTCATCGCTTCACTATCGTCCTTGTTATCCATATCAGAATCCAGTTCATCATGATCACCACATGTATCAGAGTTGTCGTCCATTTTTTCATCAGCTTCAGCAGCAGAATCATCTTTGGCTCTAAGCTCCCGGCTACCAGAATCTCTGTCCTTCACTGACGGTCCAGACTCACGCTTCTCATCTTTAGCATCAAGATCTGCATCTTGTTCCTTATCCCACAGCTTTTCATCAGCAACTTCCCCATCATCCCCAGTGTTACCCATCGCACTGTCTACTTGCTCATCATCATTTTCATCGTCATCCTGATTGTCAGCCTCCTTACTGGAATCTTCACTGACACTTAAGGCAGGCGCATTTAAATCCTCTTCCATCTCAATTCCTTCATCATTCTTGTTTGGGATATCATCTGAGACATCTTGCTCTTCTCTCTGTGCAAAGAGAATAACGTAACACACAAGGACGCAGTGAGATATATAACACCATAACAGTGGAATTTAAGGCACCTACTGAACCAAAATAGGGCACAACGTACCTCAGCAGAAGTCCCTAGCAGTTGATTCTCATCAGTTATCTGGTCACTCACATCTTTGACTCCAACACCTTCTCCCATGCCAGTCCCACTAGCATCTTGAGTCTTATCATCAGGGGTGTCATCAGCTAGGTCCTCCGATGGTTTCCCATAACCTTCGAAAAACAACGAAGCAAATATCTCGGCAAGGCTGTGAGTCAGAGCAGATACCTGCATATACATTTGAGTAAATACAGGCCAACAAAAAACTTCATCTAATACTGTCTGGGATAAGCCATGGGAACAGTAGCTTACCATCTCATGAACACCCAAAAAGTCATGCAAAAGGCCATCACCAAAGTCCAACATCAGAGTCAAGAATTCTTCAAGGGTCTTAAATTGCAGAACAAATTTAGCAGATAAACCACATATATTTGCTAGTTTTCCCTACAGGAAGAAGAGCCGATTAGTTCATAATTCTACAGAAAAAATAAACTGACACATTGAAAACCCGGATACAGAAACTTACAGAGGAAGTCATTATTTTATCAAGTTCACATCGAACAACCTCCAGCTGGATATCAGTTGCATAACTGTCAAACAAAAGCTTCCATGAAGTGATCTTGTCTAGTAATGACCCATCCGGAGTATTCTTACTCCAAGATCCTAGTTTCTGGAGTGCATTGCTAACATATTGAATTATAGCATTCAGAGAAGCACCAACTCCAGCTTCCAACTGAGAGGAATCTTCAGCGTACATTGGTGGCTCGCCACAGTTCTTAGAAGAATGGAACTGCTGTTCAATTTTCTTGGCCTACAATCCAAAAATACACCATATTGTCACTATGGTCTCACTAAAAGCTAATAGTCAATTGGTATAGACAGTAGAACTCATGAGGGGTCAAGGGATTCAATTTCTATTAGAGTAGAGCAGGTAACATAGAATATTAACCTTTGCAATAATTTCTTCAATTTGTGCAAGTAAAAGATCCTCAATTGATCTCTTATTCTTTCGCTGCTCGCGTAAAGCAAGAAGATGCTCCTGAAAATCTCTCATGAGCTGGAAATTTTGAATGAGAAACTGTTCCATCTCTTTGGTTATCAGAATGGGATGCATTGAAGCCGTTACTTTGATAGCAGAACCACCACCGAGTAGCTCATGATCTAACATTGCCTGAAAAAAAATCATATTTGATAAACGATACATAGTCCCTAAATTGTTCCATGCTGTATAAACTCATTCAAAAAAAGATAAAGCGGATGGTGGACATGATCCAGGTTTAATTAGTTGCCTACCTTAGATTTCTTAAACAATGGAATGAATTTCTCAATGAAGGCCAGGATGCCATCTGTTGCAGTTTTCACACTGCCCATGAGTATGTTTGGGGAAGGTTTTGCTCCTTCTTTGATGCTTTGACAGAAACTCGAATGGGTACTTCCAACTGTTTTCAACATCAAGGAATCTTCATCCAACATAGAACACAAAGCATCAAACAGTTCCTGCAGAAGTTTTACAATGCAAATAACGTCAAAAGGAAGACAGAAGACACATAGCTATGTAGTACATAACCAATTAAAAAGTTTTGTGGGACAAAGACTTACTTTTTGCTGCCAGATACATCTAAATAAAAGATGTTGGCCAGAAGAAACAGCGACTTCGGCAGTGTCTTTTTCAGTGAGAGAATGACCAGCTGAACACAGCTTTTTCAGACAAGATATATACTCTCTTAAGTCCTCCAATTGCTTGGAAAAATCATAAGCAGCAGCACGTTGCTCCATTTGTATCATCACAAGGTGTTCAATAAAGCTATTTGTACGATTCACCTACACAAGAGATAAAACAAATTACCTAAATGAATATCATGGAAACTTTTCACACGGTGAGCCCAAATCAATTCGGGATTAAGATCTCATGTTGTACTATGACAACAATTTATATCCAATAAAGATGTGCTTCAGTAAAGAAGCTTTTGTACAAGGTTGAGTTAGCCTGAAGCCTGAAGCTGTTTAGTTTTGATCAAAAAAAAAAAAAACACAAAATATGTTGCATGTCACTGAAATTTACACCGAATGGACTGGTTCATAGTCAAACAAGATTATAGATTGAGGCATGATAAACTCTGCTATGCCTAATATATCTAGAATGTGAACTCCTTAAATGAAGAGCTTAAGTTTTGGTAGATATCGCATTTCATGTGTGCCATTAGAGAAACAACAAGGCAAAATTATGCCTTTTGTTCCAGTACCTTGCATATCAGTCCGACTTTGAAGAAATTACTGGATAAAAGACAACTTAACATTCTTTTGGCACCTAGTATTGTGAGCAGTCTATAAAATAATCAGATCCAAATCAAATACGAAACGAGATCCTATATCTTATTCCTGAGTCCTGCATGAGATTTACCTGATCAGGATTGAAATCTTTGTGAAAATTGAGAGATACTTGTTCTAGATGCCTCACAGATGCCAAACTCTTGAAGTACTGTTGGTTGGAACATCTCCATTTCTCTTGTACACTTGAGGATTTTGAACATTTAAAGAGGCCGAAACCATCGATATCTATTTCTTGAAATGAAAGGCTTTCATGCTTTGGTAGCAAATGCTGCACATCATAAGACGGCAGAAAAAACCACCATTCTGATTGACACATTGTAACTTGATCCTGCAAGATGAACTAGCTGAGTGAGCATAATGAATAACGCAAATGTTGTAGCTGAAGAATATGAAGGCCAGCCAATGTTAACTTCTAGAGACTGCTGATCTCTGGAAACCATAAAAGAAGCTAAAGGAAGAAATAAGGAATTCTTACATCTAACAAGGCAGGCTTTGAGCTAAACAATAAACTGCTTTCTAACAGCTTCAGAAGAGTGGACTTGTGTTTGGACAATCCAGAATTCTCTAACAGCTTCAGAAGATCAGAGAACGCCCTCGTCTTCACTTGTAGCTTCCCTTCTTCCTTCCATATAACTGCCGTTTCCACTACAGCTCTACATATTTTTTCAAGGTTATGCCACACCTTACTCCAATCTTCACGGTAAGCTAGATCAGACGACTTCAAAATGGGTAGCTGCCCAAGAGCTTTGTCATTGACTGCATAGAAATATTTATTCAGATGCACTGATATGGTTTGCCCACACAGAAAAAAAAGTCTAAAAAACAAAGATTGTGCATTCACGCTCTGCACCCACGCTCAAATTATGAGTCTAGCAGGTAAAAAATGCGGCCTAGAAAACCGACTAGTTGAATTTATCATAAATTTAACTCCCCAAATAATCTAGATAAAGGACAGAAGAAAGTGTATACAGAGATATTTAAGTATTTCATAATAAAAGAAAAGGTAAGCATCCGCACCATTAGAGCAGAAAAGAAAAGGCTGCGACTCCAACATTCTTCCAGTTTGCGGGCATTGCACAATGTTATTAAATTTCTTTTTCCAATCGCTATACCAAGCAATCCTGTTGACAGTAAATCATGTATGAACAAGCATATTAAGAATGTCAAATGAACATAACCATACAGTGTACGTGACTAAAATTCATACCTGTTAAGATCACCAAATTGGGATATATCAAAAGCTGAGAGCTCTTGATTCTTGACACTTGAGTGGCCAATATTCAGTGATTTTAGACTTTTGTGTGCAGATTTCTGAGTAAGAACAACCATAACTGGCTGTTGGAGCGCATCCTATAAAATGATGTTAAGCAATCAATAACTTTCATCAAAGAATACATGGGGAAAATAACTGATTAAAAGGTTGATGTATTCACTATCATAGGCCAAGAAAAAATAAAAAAGTTCACGAATATAGAATATGTCAACGAAAAACTCCTGCAGGACATGCATATGCTTAGCTTAGAAGTAAATTTGGATAAAGCTACTGGTCCTTAGAAGTATCAAAATGGTTCCCTTAAGAGATCCTCTATAAGTTCTATAGCCAAGGAATTATTAAATCTTTAATGTGTAAAATATCTTTGTAGAATATGATTTACTCACAGTGTACTTCTGTACGAGCTTCTTCAGCTTTTGACGGCTCCTCTTCGAGTTCTCCACAGACAACAGTCTATCAGGACGCTCCCATCCACACAACTTCAAGAGATCTTCAAGTTCTTTCTTGATACTTCTAGTGCTGGTTTCGATATGCTCCATAATACTGAAGAAATCAACACTAATGTGAGTAAGCTGCAAACAAGAACTTAAAGAATTGAGTTATCTCTGTTTAAGTGGACTCACATTGGTAGATACTGTACATAGAAGCCGAACATGTTGAACAAAATATCTCTGTTTTCCTTATCCGTACAACTGCATAATAAAATCAACAGTTTTCAGTTTTGGAATGGTGTGCTCATTTATCTATCAATCAAAAAACACCTATTGGAGGGACTACATAAAAAGATAACCAATGTTTAATTAGTTTTGCTTTTGATCCTTTAAAACACACATACCACAGTATCAAAGAAGGCTCGGGCTACTAAGCACATTAGAAATTTAGCATGCGCTGCACAGCAAATTTTTCAAAATTACATACTTGACATGACTTCAGGAGAAAGGCTGTTTACACCTTTATCTCCACATTTCTAGCTAACGGCAGGATACATACTGGCGGTGGTCCCTTCATATAACCTTTTGCATTCATGCAAAAATGATTTCACATAGTATTCAACTCTTTTATGGAAATTAATTTTGTTAAACTAAGACCCAAGTCCATGAACCTCCATTTTCGTTCACCTGGTGAGCTAGGCCCAGAATCCTAATTCATTCTAGCCTCAAATTTCCTGAGGTGCTTTTGGCCCTGGATTCATTACCAAGTCTCTGGACATAAAAGGTGGCTAAGATGCCCAATGCTTGTAGGGTAAACAGAGTAGATGATAAACACAGAATTAAAAGGCTTACGAAAAATTTAGAAGTATTAACAGAATTCTCTAATAACTCATACGCATCCAGATTTGATTGAGACAAGCAACTAGAGTTTAAAACCAATGAGAAAACTAAAGATAATAAACTGAGAAGACAGCCTAATAATGAACGTCCTTCCAGAAAAGTCTGACATCTTCAAACAGACCCACATCTGACACTTAAACCCGCGTAGAGCAACAAATCCGAAAGACAGCGAAAAAACTGATAATTGGGTGATCTCTGATTAGGGAGCATGGTTTTTTTAAAAAGGCAGTCACCAGTGTCAATTAATCTTCTAAAAATTGCATAGGGGAAAGGTCAGTGCCAATTCAAGTAAATTAAGTACAAAACATGGCAGATTGGAAAGTACGAAAAAACAGTCTTGCATTAAAATGGCTCCTAATGCAGCCGAAAGTGTAATGGCACATTATAAGCTTGAGTGAAGATTACCAGTCTGTTCTCTAGCTTCAAAAATTGGGAGTAACAAGACTTTGAATATGATTAACACTGTACAATTGGGAGTTTAGAAAGTCCAAATTGAATTATTGTTTTGGCACATGGTGTCCCCTTTAGGAGGGGAGGGGAGGGGGGGGGGGTGGAGATAACAAGTTTTGCTGCCACCCACCTTTCAGGAAAGAGATAGACTTGCCCTTAAAAATTTTAAAGGCTATACAAGAGAAGTGGATCACCTACCTCGCATAAGATCCTAGGGAAATACCAGCACTAAGGTGTCCATAAAATGAAAGTATAAGCTGTAGGCGTCTTCTGAATTCACCAACATTGGATGTCTGAATCAACTCCTCCATGCTGCAAAAGGGAGGAAAAAGAACCTTAAGCTTCTATGAGCCTTTTTTTTTTTTTTTGTGCTGTCAATGAAGGTTACTCCGAATTTCAAACTACTGCAGACATACCTTTTCAGTGTGGACCGAGCATATTCAACTACATCTGTACTGTTTCTCCGGTGCAGAACTGAGTACAAAGGGAACCATAACTGGGGACAAAGAATTAAGGCAGAGCTCAGTGGCTTGACAAATCATGAGTAGGAACTCCAAACATCAATAATTAGTCTTATATTGAAATACCCCCCACCCCTAAGTAACACAAGACACAGTTTTCAATGTGACTTCAGAGGACATCTAGTTCAGCTGGTAGAGTCATAACCCATAAGCATCCGGCCTTAAATTTTGCCCTTGTTAAACAAAAAGAAACGGGATAAATGTTGCAACAGTAATTTACTATGTGATCAGTTATAAGGGACCAATGTGACACTCAGTAGAAGCATGCAGTCATACACGAGAGCTCCAAACATAACATAAGCTTTCTTGTCATTCTATACATTCTCAGTAGACAAGGAGGGTCTCAGGTGACCTTTAAAACACATAAGACGAGTACTAGATGTGAAACATTGGACAGGAGGTAGACCAACAGCAAACCGGGGCAGCATAACAAGGTAGAATGTGGTCTATCAAAAGGTGACCATGAAAGGATGTTTTGTTTCACTGCTAAAACGAGAAAAGTTCTAAACTATGTCATTCATTTTAAACAAAATGTTTACTCCCCTGTATATTCAATTTCTTTCCCTCAATACTGCTGTTGAAGATGTTTTGTGGGTCTATCATTAAAAACCTCTCAGATAGCTAAAGGTTACACTGGACGAGATCAATGTTTGGTGGTGATGTTCTATCTGATGAAACAAACAGACTATTACCTTTGCAGCATTCATCTCAAATTGAACAAAGACTTCATCTAGCATGGTGTTCCATGTATCGAACTCCATCTTTTGGAACGAGGAAACGAGAGAAGTAATAGGTTGTAGTTCATCTGTTCCAACATATTCAAAATTAGTAAATACGGTTCCGGACAGTGGTAATCTTCTGAAATGAAAAAGTTAAGTACTTGCCGTTAAGGGGAAATTTGGCACCATTTTCCTGAAGCAACTTAACTCGGCTGACAAGAAACTGCAGGCCTGAAAGAGCCTTTAGCAAACAAAAGAGAATACATCAGCATGACCAGCAGCAATGAAGACAACTAGCTGAAAAAAGTCTCTATCACATGCATATATATAAAAAACTCATCTATCTTTTATTTGATGAAAGATAAAACTTCCACGACTTCTAATGCATGCAAACGGCCCCTTACAGCTGACAAATAAAAACTTCTATAACTTCTAATGCACCCAAGGCGAGCCCTTAAAGCTAAACCCCAAATGCAAACCACCAACTAGTATAATTTGTAACTTGTATCATCGAGCAGCTTTCATGCATCTATGCCTGAAGGTCCAGAATAGTAACGACTGTCGAATATGCCCATTGTTCCGATATAATTCATTGACATTTACATCTCATGTTGTTTTCCTCATACCTCTGTTCAGTTAGTTTACGAAAATAAAGTAAATATGAAGCATTTCACTAATACACCAACCCCCGATCCCATCAATTCTGATTTTATAGTACTCCCTCCGTCTTCTAAAGGTTGTCAACTTTTCAAAATGCAAAAAATTAATGAGGGCAATTTATTTCCTTTTCTCCTTCTTAAAAGCTAGACTGTTTCCCAAAAAGTTTTATCACTAACACCAAAATCTTTTCATATCTTGATAATGGAAGCAAGTTTGGTAAGAGAAATTAATGAGTTAACAAAAAAGAAGAAGTTAATATGGAAATTAATTAGTGATGTATTTTTAGCTCCTTAACCTTGACAGTGTTTGTGGACGGACTATAATAGAAATTTTGACAATCTTTGAAGGACGGAGGGAGTATTATGTTTTTGTTTTAATTAAATCTAATTTCTGATATACTCAAAAAAGGGATCTCAGCATAAATCTTGAAAGGACCAAGTCTGCCATAACAAACAACAAAAGCAAACATTATTTTGAAGTAAGAAACTTAATTTTACCTGTGCAACAGAGGTGCTTCCAGGAAGAGCCAAGAGCATTTCTGTAATATCCAAGATTTTCTGAAGCCCCGCATGCTCATCCCTCTCCTTTAAAAGAGATACTACCTTTTGTCTAAGAGCGATAAGCAAAGGCACCATGCCTGCTATAGAAGTCGGGTTTGGATCCTATAAATTATTAAAAAAAAATGAAGTAATTACATCAGATAAAATATAAGATACAGCGTAAAATAGTGGTACTTTCAGTACGTAGTACCTTATAAAAATTCCGTCCCCCAGCTGATTTTTGAGACAAAGGTAACTTCTGTTCATGCTCTAGACAGAGCCGAAAGACGTGTTCTACAACAAGTCTAGAATCCAAGCAGCTACCAGATATTCCTGTTATATCTGGAAACAGAGAAAAACACAAAGTAAGAAACAACCCTTTCATATAGATATAATACTGCAACACAAATTATGTTTTCATGGTTGTCTAGAGTTTACCTTTGACCATAGATGCTCCAAGGGTATAAGTCTTCATAAACGAATGTAACTTGTCAAGATCTGATAATTGGACAATGCCAGGCTGCATAACACGAACAGTATGATTAGCTTAATATCAAAATTGATTATGTGCCCAACTCACTCACTCAGAAAACAAGAAAATATAAGAACTAGGTGAAACAATTTAAAATCAGCTAACATCAATATTTTAACATGAGATATTATTGTAACCAACAACATTTGAAGAACTGGTTTAGAGAAAATAAGTGCAACTGATAAATTAAGTAATGTCTTTCCACTGAAAGGTTCACGACGACTTACAGTTTCAACAAGATTTCTTGAACCAAACAACTGATTGTGCACATTCACAATGGTGTTCAACATTGACTCTGGAATAAGATTCCAGTCACCAGAGCACTCAGACTGATCATCAGTTTCCTTCTGCAAATTCAGGCAATTCGTTTAAGAAATGGTGCAAGTTTAAGTTATGTTGCTCTAAGTGTTAAAGCATTTACCCTTTGATTTTTTTCTTCCTCAAGGAGCAATTCCTTCCATTCTGTGAAGCTATCAGTTGAGAATGAATTTCCGAGGGATGATAAATCAATCTCACAGATATCATCGAGCTTGAATGCACGAGGTTTGAACTTATACAACTGTGCTTCATTGTCCTTTTTGGTTTCCTCATGAATTTTCACATCCCTCCACAAGCTTGTAAAGAAGTCGAAAACCTTATCAGCTACCTAATTCAGGAAAGCACATAGAATCACAGTAAGTTCCTCAATCAAGATATTACATCTTTTATATATAGATTGATTAAGAAAATAAAAGAACTCTTAAAAAGAAGCACCCTCACCGCAAATGATGAAGCATCCAACAAATTAGTATTAGCAACAATGTTCACAACATGTCCAAGTATGCTATCAAAGAGAGAAGCTTCCAACTGAAAAGATTCAACCTGTTCACGATACAAGCAAAGTTATAATAAGACCTGCCATTCTTTTCTACTTCTTGAATAGACACGCCAATCACTAACCTTTTCTGCTCCATCAACCCTTCCAGTGGAAGTAATTAGCCTCTTCAATAGATCAATATTTTCCATCCAAACACACACAGAAAAATCCACAGTGTAAAAGGGGAACGCAGGAGAACTGAAGTCAACCTGAACATGTCTCTCAGAAGGATATCCATGTGGAAATCTCATAAATGAATAGATTACGTCCTGCATGACATTTCACCATTAGACATTCAGAAGCAATATGGAAGAGACAATATCAATATCAATTAGTCAAACATTGAATACCAGAACGGGATCAACTCTAGTTTCTTCTAATCTTCCAAGATAATCCTTCTGCAGGGCATTTGTTAAGAGCAAAGCCATTCCTAGTTTCATTTCATAAACTGCAATTTGAATGGGCTGGATAATATCTTTATAGCTGCTATACTCCTCTGATAAGCGTTCAACAAAGTTGTTTGCTGTTGCCTGCAAAGAACAGTCGAAGATTCAAGTTCATACCTGTGATCATCCAAGCATACTGAAGGGAGGGGTTTTTTCTTTAAAAATGAAGATCAAGGACAACCACTCTCATACAGTGACAGTGAGGACTCCACTGAAAATGGAGTTTAAGGGAGAGTACATAAATGGAAGGATTCAACCATAATAGGACCTCACAAAGCAGAAGTAGAAACGTACATTAGATTGCTAGATAAGACATAAAAAATGCACCCCAAAATATTCATATGCAAAAAGTTCAACAGAAAGTAAGCAGCACACTTGTACCAGCATTATGCCAAGACAAAGAATATAATAAATAAATCTTCCATTAGATACACCAATTTTTCACAACTCCGAAGATTAACATGTTTCAATTGCAAGAGATTGGCAGCAGGCTGACCAACAGGCAGATTCAGTGGTACAATCACGTTAGGAGATGATATAGTAATATACATGATAGAAATTTATCCTTATGCAGTATCTGCACATCTCATTACTACTTACTAGGAAACAGGGAGTCCAGTGGAGCAATGCATACGTTTTGGTCATTTTGAAACTTAGGTAAGAGTAGGGAGAGAAAAAAAGACATACCTGCCAGTTACCAGCTCGGCTAATAAGCGATGGCAAGTCTATATCAGTCTCCTCTAGAAGCTTCAAGCCTAAGCTGACCATTTCAGAGAACTCGTTACACTCTTCCTTCAACTTAATAAATTTTCCAGGATCTGAACGAAACACAACCTAGATAAGACATCATTGGTCAGTACGTAGTGCTGGAATACAAGGAAAAGACAATTATAAGTACACTTCCAACATGGCATAGAGCAACTCTGTTGAATTGTACTGATTGCAACATTAAACAGAAACAGCACAACAACCTACTAGAAGATAACAGATGTGCAACTGATACTCCCTAAAGCAGATTACAGTAAAACTGGTACATGAAACCTTTATGAATACTATAACCCTTTTGCATTAATAGCCAATCCCCATATGAGAACCAACAGATTTGCATTCAAAAATTAGTAACAAACAATCCAACGTAGTTCTGATACCTTTCTCTTCATTCTCTTACACTCAGATTCAAGTTTTGCCAACAATCTCGCCTTTTCTTCATTAGACTTTCTTGGTGAAAGAGAACCAGCCAAATAATCACAATGTTGTCTGACCTGAAAATATACAATTGAAAAGTTTCAAGTGAAATTTTATGTAAGACACTTACAGAACTTTTATGGCAGTGATCCAACATGTAACAGAATTTCCATGCAGTAATCTGACATGAGAATACTACTAGTGCTGAAAGCACACAAGTTTAACAATCAAATCTTCATAATACACTCACATAACTCACATGTTTAACAACCAAAACTTTATAGTTAGCATATTAAATTAAGGCAATAAGAAACACTTTTGATTAACTAACATAAAAACAAATGATAAAGATGAACGCAAGGCCGGGGGGGGGGGGGGGGGGGAGCGCAATCGTTTTCCGAGAATTGCCAAATTAGGCTGAGTTGCCTCTAAATGGGTCCCAGCTGGTAGGGTAACAAAGACATAAGCGCAAACAAATAAATAACCAAGTTCAGAGTCACATATCTTTAAGATAAGCACTGTCCTCATCTCTGTTACTCAAGTTCCCATGATGTTGGTGGTTAAATGCCATGCATAACCAAGTAATATAACAACTATTTCATACGTGCTTCTCAGAAAGACACACATATACATTCTCAGAAAGACAATGTTACAATTTTCGAGGGACAGTGTACTTAGTTTAAATTATCATAAAAGCTAACAAAGCACGCCGCCCTATTATCACCCTCGACATTAAATCCATTCAACATCAACGTCAACCACAGACCAGTCTATCAGCATCTTTCCATCATTTATATTCTAGTGGTTGGTGGATAGAACAGGGATCCCCTCGCCTATTTTGCTCTACAACTGAGGAAGAAATGCAGTATAACCATCGCAAAGAAGCAAGAACAGAAACTATTGAAGCGTAGAGCTTATTTGACCATTGTCAACACTAAGCGTGTTTCACTGAAAAAGTCAATAGATATTTCAATAGGAAAAACACAGCAGTACAGCACAGTATAGTAAAACAAAGCCGAAAACAATAAAAGGAAGGAAACTGAGATATGTTTAAATACCTCAATTTCACAAGCAAGTGAATTATATTTCTCCACTAGCTTCAGATACTTGGAACTATACTTAACGGCTGGGTCCAGCTCATCACAGGCAAGTAGGAGATAAAATCGCAGTCCACCAAGTCTTAACCAGGCACAGCTTACACGAAGCAGCAAATCTACAGAATGAAGCAAAGTCAAAATTAGCCTATAAGCACATAATTCAACATTAACAAGATTCTCCAACAACGCTACCGTCTGAAGAGTGTATGTCAGCAACTTCGCACAGTAGGGGTTCAACGAATGATTTAATTAGGGAAACAAATCTACGATGTCCTGAAGAAGCGAGAAGTGAGAGCAGAGCATCTGCGTCGTCTTGCTGCAATAAACAATATTATTGATTAGACTAACACAAAATGAAAACCATGTTCAAGTGCTCCAAAGTCTGTACTCTGTAGTAACTAAAGTCCATTCTCGTTGAAGAAATTCAATAAAAGACACTACCTTAATTTTATTTTTCTGAAACGATACAAAAATTGATTTGATCGCCACAAAATTTTCAGCACTGAAAGACTTCCTGTGGGCGTATATAACCTGCAAGCAGAATAATACCAGCTAAGTCAGATACCTCCTTCAGACATGAGAGAAAAAAAAATAGCATATCCACATATAGAACACCTGCTGTAACAAGGAACGAGCAGCACTTAAAAGACAAGAATGCAAGTTGTCACTAGGCACGGTGCTCCACCAGATGTTTGATGAGGCAACCCTAAGCTTGAAACGATGTAGATGGTAATCCTTCATCATAAATGCATTTTTCCTGCAAGAAATCCAATATTATAGGCATAATATAATATAGAATGCTGTCTCTACACTGAAGGGTGCTTTTCCAAGTCATCTTAGTTACTAATTCTAATCATTACCTACCACAGTTCTAAGGTGAGCCTATATATACATCCATATGGAAAGACAACCAAGCATGATCATCAACAAAGCTACTCGTCCACAGAACAAACACCCTACTGCGACTTTGAACTTACACTTTTAATAATAACTGTATCCTGCTACATAAGACGATGCTCAGCCTTGGTGACAATTACTTCCCATGAATGCCGATGATCTCAAACAGACAAAGCACCACAACTAATTTCTAGACAAAAATTCCTGCTACCGTACAATTGTTACCACAAGAATGTGCATAGAATAACACAAACTGCGGAAGAGAATTCATATTTGAGACACTTACATGATATGGCGAATGGTATCTGTTTTCACAGGTTTCAAGAGCATGTCAGGAAGCACAGACTCATATGCATCAGTCACAGGAAACTCCTACACAAAAAATCTAGCGTTCAGGTTTCAGCATAAAATTATTCACAAATAGTATAGTCTATGAACAGAAAGCAAGCCTGAGCACCTTACTAGAGGTTACCTGGCAATTCCACAAGGATAGATGCCAGTTAAACCACATATCATGAACAGAACTGATGATTTTTGCACCAACTGCAACAGAGAGTTGAAATGTTAGGATTTTAGCTTTAAATACCATAGTAGATTAGGATCTAATTAGATAGAAGTCACTCTACCTTCAGGACGTTGCGGCCAAGCATCAAGTATCCACAGAATTTCCTGGTGAGGCACAAAATCTAAGGGTGTCCTGGATGAAAAATTAATCGAGAAGCGCAAAGAGTACTCCAGACGATCACACACGCTAGATAGAACCTATAGATCGAAGCAGACAAACATTAGAAGTCCTGCAATAAAAAGAGAACTTGAACTAAAATGATTGCATATTTCAGAGACATTTTCCAGCACTAAAAACCAGCAATAAACAAATAGCATCACCCACATATACCTTTTAGTATTTTTTTAGTTCCTTTGCATTTTTCATATACCTTGGAATATGTAACTTTACGATAATGATCAGACACATGATGTCGATTGTAAGGTACATCACTAAACAATAGAATTGCGTAGCATCCCCTTCAAAGTTTCATACTTTCAGAAAAAACACTTAAACTTTACATTCTTCCTAAGAAGCACCCTAATCAAAATTTTTGATTTTTTCCAACAACCACCCCACTCTTCACAATAATTCCTGGATTGATCAACAATTCCGGATGTGGGCAATGTAGAATTCTCAATGAGGGCATCGCCAAATGTTTACCTTTGTGGATCCAGTCGTGAAAAATTATGTAGCAACATGACGGTTTTTTTAATTAACATCCCACCTCTATTGGTGATATCTTTAGATGTTCAAATAGTATTTTTATCTGATGATACCTAAATAAGATAATGTAGACCATGAACATGCAAGGACCAATACCTTGTTCGTTCCCTGAGTGCAGAAACAGAGTCAAAGCAAAGAATTAAAAACAAAAAAAAGTTCCCAATGTTCATAACCACTCATCAGAGGGAAGAAAAGTAAACCAATGGAAGCACAGAATGTGCAAAGCAGCATCTTCTACTCACAAAAGAGAGATAAAGAACAGGACCATACCAATTCCAAGTCCTTGACATCCGCAAGAGCAATTTCTGATATATCTTGCAGCAATAACAGATCCAGTAAAAGACCCGCGTCGTCAGCTATAGGAAGACTCCCCATCCAAGACTCAAAACCAGATGTACTGCAAACTATGTCAGGAATAACCGTACAACACACAGAATTAGCCAGGGTACAATCACTTATTTGTGAAGCAGCATCTGACTCCAATTTGCTCTTTTCACATTGAAATCTCATCTGCAGCATCTGCACGAATAGACCAATCGCATTAGACATAAGATTCATACAAGATGCAAAACACAAGAACATGAATGAAAATACCTGATAGATCTCCTCTAAATTCTCAGCAACCTTTTCCACCTCGTATTTCCCGTCGAAAGAAGATGTCATGCAAACACCTATTAAGCCGAAAGAAGAGATGGTAACATGTCATGTCAATCAACCAGAAGCTATGAAGCCATCTGCATCAAATTAGAAGAAACGGGACCTATCTGCCTCGTGCTAGCACAAATAAATGTCGCTTAGAAGCATGTCATAAAGTTCCATTTGGATTGTTCCAAATTGTAATGCATATACATGTCTATCAGACACTCAATGACAATTATCAAAGATGAAACTGATGCATGTGGAGCTCAGGACTCACCTTGCATTGCAAGAGAACGAAGCTCTGAATCCGTTGAAGCAGCCATCTCAAAAATGTGATGATCAACTGCTGACATGACCATTATTATCAAAACAAGCACCCATAGCTTTACCTAAGTACCACAAATTAAAAAGACACATACTTTGCTTCAGGAAAGTGATTTTTCTAGGCCAGACTAGCTTGCTGAAGGATTCAAGTTGCTGGAGTTTATCGACTACATCAGCAGAAGAGGGAACAGAAGGATGACCCCCATGTGCCCATAAAAGGGATTTCTCTGAATTCAAAGAGTAGGGTAATCTTCTACTAAGATTCGTAGACATCATATCAAGATTTCTCTGGAAAGACAAGAAACATGTTTATAAGCGGGATCACAGCAAATGATACATACTCAAAACGGGTAAGACTATCATCTTCAACGTGAATAATTAAAACAAAAAAAAATCGGTTTGTCCATCTATAAAGTTCTGGGGGAGAAATGGCAAGGAGATTAAGAATTAAAGGAAGGGAAAACACAGCGAGTTGGGTGATGCGTTCAAGAAAAAACATAGTTGAATGATGCGTGGCATAAACTCCCCTCCACCCCACCCCACTAACAGATATCCCCCC
>CAAKMY010037967.1:0-18510 GCA_901111285.1 Corrigiola litoralis
GCCTATTAAATAAAATTCATTGTTTGTTTTTGATATTGGTTATTTAAATTATGCTCGATTAAATTACCAATACGGCGTTTAGTGTACCTAAACCCCAAGGTTTCGGCCCTCCGAGAGGACGGACCGTCCCATTATGTGTGTGTAATAAATTAGTACCTGACACTTTATTGTCCAAAGAAACCCTAGAAACAATAAATACCCTATTTATGGATTAAAACAAATATAAAATACTTTATTCATAGGTACTAACAAAAAATAACTACTGTAATTCTTTTGGAAAACAATGTATTTAAGTTTAGATTTTATCACAAATATTTATTTTGTTTGTTTTGGTAATTATATGAGCTTGTTTATTCATAGTTGACAAATACCAAATTAATTAGTATCCATGTATATTGAACTTGACTTGGTATATAAAGTAACTAGGTAACTAATAATATCTGGATGCTAAATAAATATTTTTGAAGCCAACTATCTCGTTAATTTGTGAAACTTTATAAGACTTAAATTTATCAAACACTAACATTTGTCAAATTACATAGTATCCGATTAATTTCAATGTGATGTCAAATCATCTATTTTTTTGTGTTGGTGATAATAATAAAATGACATTACTTTACACGACCACCCAATTGAACTTTCGAAACTTGGATTATGATCCTTTTTTTCTGTTACTTTCTACTACTATATTGCATTATGTAGTTCTTCTTAAGACATTCACTCTCCCTAACCCCAGACACTGTACAACCACCCTTCACTCACCATCACGTTCAAGAGAAGAGAGCATAGCGAAATTTGGCCAGTTACATATTTGGAGCACCTTCACCAACCACCGTCACCACCCACCTTCAAATACCATCATCAACCACCAACCACCAATCAATCCGTCCAACCACTGTCAACCACCACCCACATTGCGAAGACCGCCCACAACCTCCTTTGTCGTTTGTTCGCCGCCGCCTACGAATTGGTCGCCGCCGACGCGCAAGTGTTGCCAACTTGTACTCGCGATGCCTTCCCATTGAATAAAAAAATCCCCCACTTTCAGGTTGTCGCCGGCAAGACGAACCAATGCTGCCGCCAAAATGCCCAAAGAACACCTCTGTTAGCTTCCAAAAGACGCAAAAACATAAGAAACTGCTATCACAAATCTAAAAATACAGACACCGGAGTCGGACTCGGAGCGTGATTTCCGATAAAGTCATATAACTTTTTCGCCGGAAAATGACGTTGACCACCGGTCAATGGCGGTCAACAGCCGTTGACCGATGGTCAGAGGTTACTGTCGGCAGTGGGGTTGTGGAGATTAAGTTTAAGTGTTTAACTTTGGAAAAGAAGTAATGTTGGTGGTTTTTATAATTTAGTATAATATATTGGAAAATTCAATATGAGAAAGGTTTTTTTTAAAAGTAATCACTGCAAAATTTGAATTCAAAATGTGCTGAAAAAGTTTGAAAGGTATGTTGAAATAGATTACAAAACACTAACATATCAGAAGTTGTCATGTTATAGATACTGAATAAGCCAATGGAATATTCTAAAATGTCATCCCCACTAAGTGGAGATGTAGTCTTGTCCCACAAAGGTGAGCATAGATTAAAACTTACCTTCGTAGTTAAGATCTCTAGGTAGGATTAGCAAAGATCCCTATCAAGAATCTAAAGAAGCCTAAAAAAATTGATGTTGTAATTGGCTAAGGAATACAATGTAGAAAATATTCATAGATGATGCAATACTAAAAGTACCTTGACTCGACAATTTGACTATGATAGTCGGGTTTGACCCGCTTTTTCGACATCTTTCGAATCACATATTAAATTTAAAATGTCGATCCAATTATCGGGTCGGATTCAGATCAACCAACGGGTTGAATTGATCCATATTTGGCAGAACATGGAAATATATATCCACTATGTAAGAAATTGGATACACTTGCAAAGACGTGCCTTCCTTTATGAGATTCTTCCTCTCCTTGTGTATTCCAACAATATCCAACTAACGAAAAATCTCAGCTGTCACAAAATTACAATAATAGTAATACTACTACTTAAGTACTTATACTTGAGCTCCCCAATGATTAGTCTAGACCAAATTATACCCAATCATCATCATCATTTCATCAGTCATCACCTACTTTTCCTAATCTTTTATGCAACTCCTAAAGACGTGACTAATTACATTCTTCCAAGCAACGAATCATATACTATTACTCCTTGTCTCCTACTTTTTTATTTTTATTTTTTTTATTTATCCAACCACCTTAATATGCCTTCTTAGCTGAATTTCTGTGTTTTTGTCCAACATAAATTCTGTGGTTTGTAGCTTATGCAGTTTTCTTTGCCTGTATGATGTTCTGTGCACCTCAAAGATGGCTTCTTAGCTGAATTTTGTACAATATAACTTATTGGTTTTGTACTTTATGCAGTTTTTTTGCCTGTATGATGCTCTGTGCATCATGAAGATTGGTTCTATGTAAGGCTACATGTGATATAAATTTTGGGTTTTGTTGTTTATGGAAGATTTTTGCCTGTATGAAGTTCTGTTTACCATAAAGATGGCTTTTTTGTAAGGCTACATGTGATATAGATTCTTGGTTTTGGAGTGAAATGGAAGAGAAAAGCAAGGGTGTGAAGAAGGGGGGAATAGAGGTGAAAATAGGGAGGAAATGGAGAACATGGTCAAGGAGAGTGGTGCATCAGGACAATTGTGTGATGAGGATTGATGGAATGGAGGAGAGTAGCTGGGCAAAGATGCCACCTGAGCTTTTAAGGGAAGTGTTGGTGAGATTGGAGAGGTCTGCGAGTGAGTGGCCAATGAGGAGTAATGTTGTTGCTTGTGCTGGGGTTTGTAAGACTTGGAGGGATATTGTGAAGGAGATTGTCAAGACTCCTGAGTTGACTGGTTTGCTCACTTTTCCTATCTCCGTTAAGCAGGTATCACCATTTTTGTTGTTGTTATGTATTGTATTGTATAAAATTACCTGTTCATTTTGTTGTTGTTCATCTTTCGATAAGAGATCAAACATCCTTTGGTAAGTCTTGGGAGAGAGCGTCATTTTTATTATAAATAATAGTAGACGGAGTCATGCTGGCCCAACAAAGGGATATATCTCTGATTTGCCTTGAGCTTAAATGAAGCTTAAGTTTGTTTTAGCATGCAGGGAGCTCGTATTTTATGATAAAAGTAGACGGTCTTTTCTAAGAGTTTGTGAGCATCCTTATATGTTCAGTATTCTTTACATAATTTGGAAACACAATCGGTAGATACAGCTCAGCTATCGATGTGGGCAATGCTTTATGTTTGTAAATATGTTGTTTGGGGAACTTACTCTCCGGTGTTTTTTTTGTTTAGTTTCGAATGGAGTGCACAAAGTCGTGGATAAAAATCAAACACCCGACACAATTAAGAGACTATTGGAAGGGTCTTATAATTAATTCTTTGACTAAAGTGCTTTGGTGGTTCATAGTTTTAATTTGTTGGAATGTCCTGACCGTAACAAGGGGAGGGGGGGGGGAGTTGAGGAAGGAAAGGAGTTGAGGAGGGAAGGTGCTAAGGGAAGGAGTTGATTTCAGCTAGCATAGCTGGTTAATAAATTAGGTGTTGTGGTTGAGACATATTTCAAAACCCTATAGGCCTATACATTATACCATTATAAATGTTGTGCTTGTCGTGCATCAAAAGGGAAACGTAAGGATGAATCGTTTTGTGCCCTTTCCTGGACTTTTGGTTCGCTGTCTGTATAGTTATCCCAGTAATGCTCAAAATTGCTCTTTATTTGTGTTTTAGTTTTAGGTCCATTGCTTTTTTTTTTTTTTGCCAATGACCCGGTTTTGGATTACTCTGTTTTAGTAATGTTCTTTGGTAGCTGTAACGTTGAAATTATATTGCTTGTGCTGCTGTCAGTGTCTTGTTTGTGTTTTAGGAGGCTCTATTGGACATTTTAGTTTGATGGTAAATGTTCAGGTTGCTTATGCTTTGTTCGTCGCAAACTTTTGCAGCCTGGTCCTAGAGAAAATACAATCAAGTGTTTCATAAAGCGAGACAGATCCACACATACTTACCATCTCTATCTCGGTTTAACCAATGGTGAGTTGTTGCTTTGAGTGTAATGCTTGGCATTAAGGAATCAAATAATGGCAATGGCGATTATTGTTTGCCCATAGCCCCATACTAGCTGAATCATGGCAACTTCTATATTTATTAAAACCACTTCCATATTTATCAAAATGTTGTTTTGAGGCGATTTGTTTAAAACCACTTCCATGTTTACTACCATGATAAGTGATAAGAGTACTTGGTAACCAAATGAAACTTGAAAATCATATGTGGTTATATATGCAAAGCCCTAGATACAAGAAGACACATTTATGTACTTTTATCTTCATTCCTGTACTTTAAGACACTATGTCTATACATTTTTCATTCCTGTTTCTATTGATGTATGTTGGTCTCCAAACTTTCGCTTTGGATTGATGTATCTATTGCAAAGTTAGTTTATTTTAAGGCATTTGCATGCGTAGTTCTGTTCCTCCTGTTAAGGAAAGTGTAAGCTAAACAAAATATCCCTAAAAAAGAAAAAGAAAAGGAGTATCGGATTGTTACCGAGATTAGATTAGGAGATATTAGATTTTGTTTGTTTCTTAGGTTAGTTTGATAAAGGTTTTACTATCCTGAGTAACTAGAATATTTCTCCTGCTCTGAATTTTAAACAGCACCAACCCCNNCCCCCCAAAAAAAAAAAAAGAAAAGTAGAAGTTTCTTTTGCCCTCTTTGGCTACTTTTAAGCAATCAAATGATGCTCAACAAGCAAATGGGGAGAATTGAAACCACAATAGTAGCCACAAGAAGGAGCGCAAAGCTGGATAAACTTTTTGTGCTTACTGTAGTGAAACAAAAATGGAAGGTATCCAGGAGAAAATTTGTCCAAATGATATTAGCTGTAAGAAGAAACTTAGACAACCTAGTTAGTACAATTATTGGAACCTTCTTGATAGATTTTAGTTAGAATAAATGAATCTTCGTGTCTTGGCATCTTTCCTAAAGGTTATTCGTCCATGATATTCTCCAATTGGAATCAGCTTAGTAGCACCCATTTATGGCTGTCGGATAGACATGGAAGGATAGCTCTATTCTACCAGGAACTTGAACCAAAATGAAAGCTAACATATGAGACTTTATCTCCCTATTGGATTAACTTTCATTCAATATATAGGAGAAAATGACAATCGAACTTGAGCTTTTAACTCAAACCGGTGAACTGGCGACCCCGAATTGTCTCAATTTTATGAAAATTCACATGTTTCCAGCCATAGAAACTTTGTGCATTATTTAAAGCCAACTTCTTACTTGACTTTGAGACTCGCATATAACCATGGGCAACGACATATGAAATGCATGAAATATTAATAATCCATGTTCTTAAAAACTTTTGAGCTATTTGACGAATTGATGGTATTCAAGGCTGGTTTCTTGCTCAAATTTGAACTTCACATGCCGCATAAGTTTTGTGGATGAAGTATTTTATAGGTTTTTGTGTCAGTCATTGAGACCTTTTCTTGTTTTGCTTGTATTACAGCACTTGCTGAAGATGGCAAACTTCTCCTCGCTGCTCGTAAGTGTAGACGGACCACCTGTAATGACTATATTATCTCTTTACATGCTGATGATATGTCAAAGGGAGGCAGTACCTATATCGGGAAACTAAGGTTTGGTTTTGTTTGTAGTGGAGAGTAGAGCAATGATAATACTAAATTTGATTTCTAGGCTAACCATGATATTTTCGATCGTTAAGATCAAACTTCTTAGGAACCAAATTTACTATATATGACTCGCAACTTCCTCGTGGTGGAGCGAAGATGATAAAGAGCTGCTCTGCAAAGGTCAGTGATCCTGACAGGATATCAGCTAGGGTCTCAGTTGGCAATTATGCTGTAGCACACATCTCATATGAATTGAATGTTTTGGGTTCCAGGTATTGATCTTCATATACTATGGATTTACATTTTGGTATACATACATACATTCATTCAACCTATAACTTTCGTATCTCAGGGCAGCGTCCTATTTTGTGCTTGTCCCTTCGCCAGGTCCTCCATAGAGTATGGTAAGTCATGGATTTGTGAGGCTAATTTCTAATTGTTTGATGCACCAGGGGACCAAGGAAGATGGTTTCTGTCATGGACGCCATTCCTGCTTCTGCTATTGAACAGGGAGGTATGGCTCCCACACCGATCGAGCTTCCTCTCTGTAGCTTTGAGCCATTCCCGGCACTTCCTTTTTTCCGCTCAAAATCGAATCGCATAACCATGGAGAATAATCTATCAGGGCCTTTGGGTGGTCCAGATGCTAGGGCTCTGATATTAAGGAACAAGGCTCCAAGGTGGCATGAGCAGCTTCAATGCTGGTGCTTAAACTTTCACGGGCGAGTAACTGTTGCGTCAGTGAAAAATTTTCAGTTAGTGGCCTCCTCAGAAGATGGTCCAGCTGGCCCTGAACATGAAAAGGTTGTTCTCCAGTTTGGTAAAGTGGGGAAAGATGTGTTTACCATGGATTATTGCTACCCGATCTCTGCATTTCAAGCCTTTGCAATCTGTCTCAGCAGCTTTGATACCAAGATTGCTTGTGAATGAGGCAAAGAGGTATTTACTTCTACTATTTATAACTCGGTGAAATATTAATATCATCTTGAAGCTTACATTAACTGGATAGATTCTAAATATCCTTCCTGCAATCTCTACTCTTCCAAGTTGAGAGGATCAGATTAGGTGGGTATAATTCATATGCTTGATAGACTGAATGTGCTGTAGTTTCTATTATGCTTCTTGTCTCCTTTGAGAATCTAAAGTGGAGAGAAAGGCACGACTTTTTCAAATTTCTACTAGACAAACTTTTGGATGAGCAGCCAAGGCAAGGGTCGAAGGTTTCCCAGGGGTGGGGCATGTGCAGGGAGGAATTCATTTTCCTCCTTTTACATCAGGGCAGAATGGCCCACCTCTAGCCTTCTATGTACTGCTCTAGGGGGAGTTGTATCCACAGCAGAGAACTACTTTTATGTGCTTTGTCCTTATATTATGAGTTTTATGATTTAGTGGTGCTCTTCACTTGTTAACTTCCAACTATATTCCGATGGTTGCGGATCTGATTAAAGTAATCTGATTTTCTACATTGTCAATCACATAATATGTGGTTTTGTCAGTCCTTTCATGTTACAAAACAACAAATGAAGAATAGAGGGTGGGAAACCATATAACAAGTTTATAATGTCACTATATACAACAACATTACATCACCCCAATGCCCTTAAAGAGGCTCCTGCACAAGCGGGGTAAAGAAGGGGGGGGGGGGGTTCGGGTGTACTATTTCTTACCTTTGTAAACAGATATGTTGTTTCCAATTGACCCTTGAGATGAAGTGCGTTGACCATTTCCTACTCCATTTTAATATAAGGGCAGACAGTCTTATGAGCCAATCTTGATATAGTCCATGTTCCAAAACCAAAGTATGAATGTTTGGTTCCATCAGACATAGATATCCATTGAGTCCCTAATTAGTTCACATGTTTCAACTACCAGGATCACACATACTCGGTTTATTGTTTAGGTATTATAGAATCATTTCACAATTCTTGAAACCCAGGCACAAGCTGTTAAAACCTTGGAATTATGGGTTCGAATCTGAGTGTCAATAATTTTTATTTGTTCTTCTCTCAAATAGAGGATGAGGCAAAAGGACAGAAAGAAAGGAAAAATGAAGTCCGAAAGAAGCAGCCTCCATGCTCACCCACCTAAGTGATTAGTGCATAGACCCAACCACCTTGCTATCTGTAAACAACTAACCTCAACCTAGCTTAATCACCCACTCCACTGTGAAGGGAAAGAGAAAGGGAGAGTTGGCCATGAAAGGAGTGGCGGAAATCATGCCAGTTCACCAAAAATGACAATTGATGAGAGCGCAACTGCTAGCATTGTATGTTTCGCCTCTCCATTTTATTTTCCTTTTTTTTTTTATAGAAAGCATTGGATGTTTCTTGGTGAGCTGGATCCTTGGACCATGGTTGTTCGCATGGCAAATTCCCTTGTATATTTAATAACGAGCACATCATGAAAGAGAAATCAGTTATCCCCTTTACAATGCTTTGGCCGTTGCCATGTTGAGTACAATGTCGAATTCAGGCTACAGGCTCTATTTATGTGGCTTTTCGAGAGGTTTCGATGGTGTGTATAGGTAGTTGAGGCGTTGTAGTATAAAATGTGATGTGATGTAGGTGTGAGTTATGATAGTGGTAGCTCCGAAGTATAGCATAGGAAATGCCTTTTAGTCATTACCTTTTTTTTGTGGGAGGTGGTGGGGTGGAGGCTGAAGTGGTGAACTACTTGTTAACAAAATGGAATAGTGTTCTAGTATATTAAATTAAATGACTGCATAGGGGAATGTGGTGTTAAATGAATCCCCATCCCTGAAATATATCATTCACCTCAGTTTCTAAGATGAAGCAACAAATGCTAAATTCTCTCTTTGCAGTTAGGTTTCACCAATTATCTAGTGGTTCAATTTTGTAATTACTTTTCCTTGCTTAGGCGTATAGCTTCAACTTTTGCAACTGGTTCTGCAGTCGATTCAATCTTGTTGAGGGCCCGTTCATTTCGTGCCATGTTCATTTTGGATTGATTATTTTGTTGGTTTAGTCTTCTTTACGCACGAGTAGGTGATAACTTTTGGCATGCATAGTCAACAATGTACAACTTGCTTAGAATGTTTCATGATCTGTAACACCCAAGTAGCCGACCTAGCACCACCAGACTACTTCTATCTTGCTTTTTTTTTTTTTTTTTTTTGCTTGCCTGTGCCTAATTTACCTTCACCTTCTTCATTGTTCAACTTCTTTGTTTGTAGCCGCTCATTGCCTCCGGACCACTGTTGCTTTACCTTTAAAAAAGAAAGGAAAGAGCATGTGCCTCGCATCAAGCCAGCCGGTGCCCAGATTCACCTCCACCCTTTCCCAGCCCACCAAGATGTCTATTCATAGGTTTCACCAACCTCCTTATATCTCTTGCACCGTTTCTTAAACTCTATCATCTGTAAATCCAGTCTCTTGGTTATCGCCTGCAACTCTTCCTGTTCTTAGTTGGATGTTAGTCATACTAAGGAGCAGGCGTCACTTGCTGTTCCACAAATAATTTGCAGGATCCTAGCTGTTAAGCCATCGCAGTGCATCTCTTGGATGATTGTGCCTACAGTCTTTCTCTTCTGTTTCTCATATTCTTCTACTTGTCTAAATATTACATATATCCTTTTTGTCGCATATAATATGGAGTTAGTCAGTCATCATATATCGCTTTTATTTTCTTGGCAATATGGTGGTAGAGTAATCTTTAGCTACTTGCTCGGAAGATTCTGAAATTCGGGACATCTCCATATTTTGAGCAGGTTGTAGATGAGAGTAAATTATGCGCAATGCTTAAAAGGGAAGTTGTTTCTGTGCTGGTTAACCGTGGAAAATTTGTCTGGGAAGAAACTGCTTCCGCATGTCAGGAGCTTTTTCTGTATTGTGAAGATTCAGCAGTCGTGGAGATGGCCATGTGTAAGATTATTCTGTAAATGTGATCACAAGTAGGATGACAAAGTGTACTGTACTAGTGTCAATTAGAAGTACATAATAAATTATTCCTTGTAATATCGTTGGTTTCAGTCCTCTTTTTAGAATAATACATGCAATATCTTTGTTTGAACCGTTCAAACACTAAACCATCAGCAAATAGAAAGAGATGAAAGAGAAAAGTTAAGTAGCAGATCAACCTTCACCAGGGGACTCTCGCTACTAGTTAGGGTTAAAACTGCCTACGACGAAACATTATTAGTCCTAGTAGTGGCATTACACTGGGTTCTTGTTGTCGTCTTTCTTTCCCTCTCTGTTACCCCTCTGTTATGAAAATGCAGGTCTCATGCATATATATTGAAAGATATAGTTATTCAAGTTGAAGTCGCAACTTGATCTCTTTGCAATATAGATACCATGTTAGTTTCTATGTGATTCCTTCTCGTATGTCTACGACACTTGCACAGCTAAGAAGTTCAAGTAGAACACATAATTTGTTCATTGAACAACAAAGACTATTTGAACTCATGTTTTGGTGCTTAAATCGCCTAGCCTAGTTCAACTCGGAAACGAAGATAGCCACAGGCTCACTCTGGTGAAAGGTTGGCCAGGTAGACCGATTACCCAAGCACGAGATAGTTTTTTTTTTTTTTTTTTAAAGTAAGCACGAGATAGTTGCTTATTCGGTTTCACTTCGGTCTAAGGTTGGCTGAAGCACGAGATGGTAGCTTATTCTGTTTCATTTTAGGCTAAGGTTGGCCAGGTCAATCAGTTACCTACGCTCTAGACAGTAACTTAGTTGGTTTCTCGGATAGTCGGAATCATGTGATTCGACATTATAGGAATTGGCTTGAATCAATATCTTGATTATATGCGTAAAACCGAAATCTCAACCTTTGCTGACTAGATATGCTCTATCAAAAAACACAAGTACTTCATTGTCTTGTGGAAAACAGGTTTAACTAGTGCTGATTTTCCTAGAACTATGGCGCAAGAACGAAAATCTGGACACTAAAACTCCGCAAGGCCAGGCTACATATGAAATTCATGAGGCCAGAATGTAATCCATACAGTACTCTGCGTACATAGAGCAGGCTATACAATACAACTGTTTGATCCACTACATAATTGGGACGACAATACAAGGCTCTGTATTTACATAAATTCTCATCTATATCCAATCTTTTTACGCAACTTGTGCATGAAGCTTTGTCCCCGCTTCCGAGCTCACATGCATAGACTCCTTTGGTTCCTTATGTTCTGGCATATCATCTACATCCAAATCTAACTGATTTAGAGTACGAACGAATGCTGTGAATAAAGGAAACTGCTTTGGGGAGAAGAACTCGGCTCCCATTCTCTGATACATGAATAAATCCACAACAGAATTGTCCTCAGACAGATTTCTGCGGATTTCTTCAAACTCATCACTTACTCCTGAAACTGTCAAGTTTTGGCCAGAAACACCTACTCCATGCCTTCTGCAAGCGCCTTTTATTTGTGAAAGCAAGGATGGTGGACTTGATTCGTTTGGTTGGTTTTTATCTGACAAGTCCATTCCCGATAATATCATCCTGCCAGAATTCTTGGAGAACATCTCAACCACTGATTCGTAGCCATCTCTATTAGCTGTATTGTAAAATCCACTTGTCAGCTCAGAAGGATGCGACCGAGTCCTATACCATGAATGCACTAGAGGCAATTTTCCAGAAATGGTTACTGGTGTGCCACTGAACACAGTCGAGGCAAGGGAAAGAATGCGATTCCCATGAGAGATGAGCTGGCTTGAATACCATGAAAGGAAGAAGTCACCGTACTGTGTCTCCCAAGATCCACCTTCATCCTTAAAGAATTTGGTGACAGAGGGAGGCTCATCATAAGTTGGAACATCATGAGGTCCACCAAGTCCCCAAAGAGGATTGCCTGTCACTTCAGCATGTTGCTTCAGATGGTCAAGCATGTAATTATCATAGCACTGGAACTCTCCCACCCCAGAGTGGTTACTTGGTTTGTCTGCATGATGGGATGAAGGATAACGGAGATCACCATCAGGTCCAAGCCCTATCGTGATGCCCTGCAAAAGACGACAAAATGTCAACAATTAGCACAAAACCAATATACTAAAGTCTAATGAAGGAGCGCTAACAGAGCAGCTAGTCGTATTTACCGTAATAGTGGATCCCAAGAAGGGTGAAAATACAGACTTGAAGCTTTCACAGAAATCTCGGTACACTTGAACTGGTGATTTACCATTCAAAATAGGCAAATCATCAACAGCTAATGATAAGCAGTCTTTGTATTGTCGCCCAGAGCGGTCATTAAAGTACATACTGGGATTGGCTTCACCTAACCGAGATACCCAATCAGGGAGTGGTATTTTTGGTTGCTGAGATGCATGGAAGCAGAGGGATACATGCAGCTTTAGACCAATTCTTTCGATCAACTCCGCAATGGCAAGGTAACCAGACCAATCGTACTTTCCCATACCACCATTCTCAGCGACGCCCCACCAAACAGGAAGCTCCACACCTTCAATTCCCATTAGTTTCAAGGCTTTTAAGCCAGCAGTGATAGCCCTCTCGTGATTAACCTTGTTGCCTTGGGAAACCACATCCAAAGGCAGGCCAACAAATAATTTTAAGCCATCAACCTTCATATTTATAATAGTGATGTAGTGTTAGTATAATTAAACTAAAACCACGACAGAAATAGAGATGACAAATGACAATCCAATTGTCAGCAAGTTATGAAATAGTCGGTGCACAACAGTCAACAGACTAGACTTTCACACCACCAAAATCAGACTGAAGGGTCGAATTTCTAATTAACCTTGCGTGAAAGTTCACCATAAAGTGTTGAATAAAGCAAACAGCTCTGTAAATTTATCTCTAGTTTGCTTTTCCTACATCCTTGTTTAGTTCAACTACATTTTTAACAATGATTTTGCAACCTCTCGGACTACTACATATCCTTGAGTTCTGAGGTGATGGTCCTTTCCACTGCAGCTTCTTAAGCTGCTTGTAATTGCAAGATATCCTTATTTAAGGCCACTTTCCGAAGTAATCTCTAACTCGTCTATCATCCCCCACCCCTATATGTCCCAAGCCCTGTCTTTGCTAACACCGGTCTTCGCTAAAACCTGTGGCTAAAAATTTGCCTAACGTTCACTTGAATAATCATACTAAAACTTCAACTTGAATTCATTTTAAACCTTCTAATTTCATTCTAACTGTAACCTTGCATGACCACTGTGCCTGGAAGTGACACCCGAATCCTAGAAGAGGTCTGAACTCTTGAAGTGTATAGACATGCTCATGCACCATCATACCATAGTTGTATTCTAAGCTTACATTATCTACTTACCCTTGATTAATTACTTCATCAAAATATAACCATCCAAATAATCATTGAATATCAGTAAATCAGATTTCCCGACCACCAAAGTGCATTAGTTTCACAAAAACTTCCATGAAAAGGAAATGCTTGTAAACGTGAGCATGCGGATTTCACTTAAACTATGCTACTCAAATTCTTTCCTTTGACATATATTTCCCACTTAAAAAAATCATCTTCTGACCACTTATGTTAATATTGAAATCCGTATACAATACATACAAGTTTCAAAAAAAATAAACATTTAAGAGTTCTGGCCAAAAGTCAAAGGAAAAACGTTTTTCTATCCACAGGAGCCACCAACGCAATACAATGATGACATTATGTAATCATCGAGGGGTATTCAAACATATAGCTTATAGTCCCCTGTCTTCAAAAAAAAGCATACTACATTACCGATTAAAATCCAAATTTCGAATTAAAATGGAAATTCAAATGCTAATTAAACTTAGAGCACGTTTGATATGAGGAAGTGGAGGTTGGGAACGAGAGTTACACTCCCAATTGTTCAAAGACCTGGTTTGTTTAATGAGAATGGGAGTTCAGAACCTCGATAATCTTTTGCAAAATACAAATCATCTAAAGAGATGGTCTAATTTTGGCTTAAAGCTAAACGTAGTCACAAATTGGGTTAGAGAGATAATTTCTTATTAGCACTATAACCAAAATTACCACTTTATGCCAAAGTATGACCACTTTGAACCCGTCTAATTTTAACTTAGAATTAGACGGTCACATACAAGACGATCTGATTGCACATGGATGGTGCTAAAAAGAGTTGAATTCAGCCTCCAATTTAAGTTTCCTAATATACACTCAAGTAGACACTCATCTCATCTACCAACCTCACGTGTTGAGATCCTCTAGAGGTGAAAAACAACTCTATCATGTAGAATTTACCTTAATTGTAGTAATTTAATTTACACTTTTCCCCCTTGGATGATATTGGCATGCATCCCAATTTTTGTGCTACCACTTATCGTAAATTCTACCACCTATATGAAAATTAACTCTAGAGGATCCAAGCGACCAAGCCCCAATCTCACATATTCCCTTCACCCAAAACAGTATTAAAGTAATATACTTCTAATTCCTAAACACTTCCAAAATTTATTCTCATATTCTATACTAAATTAGGAATGAGATTAGATAATCAAATCCCAACCCTCTACTTGCACTTAGATTATGATCACGGATAATTACAGGGCGCCACCGGGTGGTACTGAATTTGAGTGTCACCCTCTCACATGTATTATTATAATGCTTGGTGGACCCCATTAATAAGGGGGATTATAATAATACATTGTGAAAGGGTTGCGCCCAAAATCGGTGCCACCTTGTGGCGCCATCTTATTTAGTTATTTTCCATCAGGTTCATTCCTATCTTCAATCTCAATCTCAATATCACACCAAACGAACATTAAGGTAAAACTTTAGGAAATGCAATATAAATGGAAAGTGAGCTTACAGATCTTAAACTTGTAGAAGAAGATGAGCTGTCACCACCACAAACTCTCTTCTCAGCACCAGCATGAACAGCTTTAAGACTCAACCCAAACCCATTACTATTATCATTTCTCAAACTCTTTGACAGACCAAAACATACCCTTGTCCTATAATTCAACATGGTATTCTTCAAATTACAAAAACCCAAAACCTTTACATATTCAGCAGACTTCACCATCTTCACATGTGACCTCATCACTGATGATGCTTCCATGATTACTTACAAAAAATGATATGTAGAATAATTTAAGCTCAAATGAAATAAAGTTGAGGATAATATTAAAGATTGGATAAAGAAAAGCACTAGAATAGCATGTACATTATGTAATGGTTTGGATTATGGACTCTGTAGAGTTAAATAGAGGAAGGGCAATGTTTTGCAATGGTGAGGTTCAAAGAAGGGGACATATGACACGTGTCGCTTAGAGAGGGCGTCTCAAGTTTGGCCGCAGAAAAATGTGTCAATATTTGGATTAGGAAAAATGTGCAAGTTGGGTTGAAGAACTGTCTGTTGCTTTGAATGCTCTCCGCATAATGTTTAGGTGGCTGCTACTTGTTACAGTTTACATGCATACGTGGGTGCAGTAATCATTTGGATAGGACTTAAAACAAACCAGATATAAAAAAGTACCAAAACTTGTTATTTATC
The DNA here is from genome assembly GCA_901111285.1 of Corrigiola litoralis. NCBI lineage: Eukaryota > Viridiplantae > Streptophyta > Magnoliopsida > Caryophyllales > Caryophyllaceae > Corrigiola > Corrigiola litoralis. The sequence goes on from CAAKMY010037967.1 coordinate 15,144, forward strand.
TTGTGGCTACTTAAAAAAAGGACAAAGGTCAGATGAACTTGTTATTGCTTGTTTGGTATGTGGAATTCTTATGTGGCAACTGGCAAATGATAAAAAGATTGTGTTGTGTGGTAACGGATAAAAAGGTCAAGGTTCGTTTGGTATACCAGAGGAATTGGAATTCGGATTTTATTGGAATAGGAATTCAAGTGGAAGAAAGAGTGATGAGAATTTGTTACTTAATCTCTCCCAACCTATAGTTTAGGTTTGCGTTTTTACTAGCATCGAGCGAATACTTTAAGTCTTCAACCATTAATAACTTAAGTTATACAATTGAAAAAAATTTAACTTAGTATAGCTATTTTTGTATATAAAAGTACTTTAATATGATTATATTTTTATAATTTTCACAATTATATGTATTAAGTTATTGATGGTCCAAATATGACCTCGATAAATGTGAAATAGCAAATATAAAATAATGGTTGGGAAATAGGGAGTATTTAGATCACATTACCTTATTTGGTATGACATGAGAATTAATTGGAACGTTTTTTATCAAAAAAATAATATGTTACTCATTATACCCTTTTTATATGAACAGTCATTGGCTATGTTTGTCAAACAGACTGATAAGGTAGCAAAAACCTGATAAGGTAACTGAAAATTGATAAGTTATCTGATTAGGTAGCTGAAATTTGAGACCAGGTAAGGTAGCTGATTTTAATAGAAGTGTTTGGTGCTTGTTAAACAAGTAATTAATATTTGACAAAATTACATAAAAGAATATGCTTATATTTGAAAATAATATTAGTGATTTAATGGGTAGTTTTCATTTGGAAAAAAGTCTTGGAGCATAAATAAAATATATTTATGACTAATACCTTATTTTTATAAGTTACTTGGGCTATCTTATTTTTGATAAGTTAAATAGACTTATAAGCTACTGAAGATGTAGGTACCAAACAAATCTAGTTTTGGTCAAACAAGTCTTCTTAAGTAAAATAACTCAATATAAGCTTATAAGGTACTTAAAAAATGGTGTGCCAAACATAGCCATTGTATGAGATCGGTAGATGAGTTTTCAATTACTAGTACTTTGGTGAATATTAAGAAAGGCTAAATTCTCAGCTCAAATTACCAGCATATATCCCTTAGTAATATATCAATGAGGATTGAGACTCTCAACTCTTATCCTCAATCCATTCCCATTTCGTTCTTGCTAAAAATAAATAAGGGAATTTGAACAATTGGGAGTTCAACTTTCATTCTCAACCCTAATTCTCATATACCAAATGAGCTAGAGCATGTTTGATTCACTTTTTTGGGTCTAAGAAATAGAGTCATTTTCCTATTCCATTTCTATCTGTTTGTGTTAGACTTTTTTCACTCTACTACTCTCCTTCTCCACCGAGGTGACAAGTTCGAAATCCCTTCTCTTTTCATTCTTTGATGCAGAAGCAGCCAAGGACACTCATGCACGTAGTCCATGAAGACCATTAATGAAGCCAAGCAAGCAGCTACACTCATACCCTACTTACTTGCTTGCTTGCTCAGTCGAGTTCGGTAGTCAAATGTTTAAGGCTAAAATCACAAGTCAAGTCTCAATTCGACACAAAAGAGTCCATCAAGCCATAAACCATGGTTTTTTCCTCGCGGACTTATGTTAATCCAGCCTTAATCTCTCTGTTGCTGCTAATCCAAGTTCAGTCCCTAGAACTGAGTTTATTAGCAAGCAGCAACCTGTTTTTTCTAAGCTGCGTTAGTTTAACTTATTTTAATAAGCTCCAACATCATTAGTGATGACTCCTTGGTTTGAGAAAACCCTCTTGGTGAGGAAAACCCCTGATTAGTTGCACTAATTAAAAGAGCAACACTAATAAGTAGTAAGCCTAGTAGTACCTTGTTGCTCTAGGCCTTTTTACTTTACCGGTTTTTAATAACAGTAATGTTCTATTGAGACAACCCTCTTGTACTCGACCTTTTACTTTATATTAGTAATGAATCGAAACCAAAAAGCATTACTTATAGAAAAAATCCTCTCAAAGAAAGCCTCTTTGTTCAATCTCAACCCGCGCATTGTACATTATTGGAAAAGATGGCCTTTCAATGAGTCTTCTAGCCAGTATAGCCTCTCAATCTCTAGTGGATTCTTAATTGGGTGAGAGTTTAATCCACAAGAGTCAGTTGTTATGAAAATGATTCCTTAGAGAAGGTGACTAATTCCTTTTTATTCCGTGAAGAGTCCTGAACAAGCGAGTCATATCAGTTCAAGTTATTTCAATGAATTTTAGTTATGTACTCTATTGCAATTCTCTTATGAGCTTTGTTATTTGTTCCTAACAATTCTTAGAACATTGATGAGAGCACTTTTTATAATTAAATGCAACAAGGTTTATCTATGTTTGACAAAGAATTATAACTCTATGATAATTTACTAAGTTCAGTAGTGATTTAGCTAGCTACTCTCCTTCTGAAGTGGTTTATATCATTTTCTCTCTCCTTCTACACCCCTTCCACCAAACAATTTAGGGAACGAACCACTTTTTTTACCATTCTATTTCTCTAATTGTTTTTGTTTTGTTTGGTTTCACAAGTTGAATCAAACACCCCCTTAGAGGATGTTTAATTAATTTAACTTTAGAAAACCAAATGAAAAGATATTGAATTCCACTATAGACTGTTTGGTTAATTTGTAAAATGATTTAATCCTTTTTCTTGTTGTTTGTTCATAACATTATGCAATGGAATCATTAATATATCTCAATACTACTATATCAAACTTTTAAAATGATTTTTATATATCAAAAGAAAGACATATATGAATATATCACTAAAGATTCATGTACAAAATTTTGTACATAAGTAATACTTTTATTTTTTAAAAAGTATTTTATATATATAATTATTAAAAGGAAAAATTACAAAAAAGTACCTTTTGTAAAATATGTAATGTCAAATAAATACTAATTTATGTAAAAAAAAATCGGATATAAAAAAAGTACCAAAACTTGTTATTTATCTTGTGGCAACTGAAAAAAAGGACAAAGGTCAGATGAACTTGTTATTGCTTGTTTGGGAGTTATCTATCAATTAAGGACTTGAACTTATATATTTGTTTTCAATAAGGACCTGTGAACTTTAATTTTTCCGTTAAGGACCTGATACTAATACCGTTAAGACTTTTACTAATTTTTTTTTTTTTATCAATTTAAATATTCGTTTTGCTTGAAAATAAATGTATCAATATAAAAGTTGGTTTTTATCTTCTTTGATTATTATCGTTATTTAGCTAAAAAAATAGCCCTTATGCTCTCGATAATCTAGGAAAAAAATGTGAAATCATCTCGTCAGACACAAATGGTTGGAGTAATGTCCTCCGACAAGT
>CAAKMY010037968.1:0-38185 GCA_901111285.1 Corrigiola litoralis
GATATGAACAAATTGCTAGAGATAAGGCCTAATTAATATTTACTAACAATAGATGATTGATTTGGGGATTATGTTGATATGGTAGATTAAGAAACATTTGTTTTCTTATCAATATTCACCAAGAAGTATTGTCATATTCATTAAATAGAATGAGGGGTGCACACAGAACTATGCACCTGAATGCACAATATAATTTACCGTTGTACACATGGGCGGTTTTTGATTTAGGATGTACAAGGAGGATGTATCATTCCAACCCAGCATGAGAAGGTTGTGGGATTGGATTTGGGCAAGTGGGTATGGGGGATTGCGAGAGGAAGATGGTTGGTATTGACTATGGAGAGTATAAAGATATGCTCAATAATAATTTTGGAATGATATAATTCTTTAAAACAAATAATATAGCCCAGTGTAAACATGAGGTCTTTAACAAAAAAAAAAAGAGTTGTTAAGTCCTTAATGAAAAGGAAGAAAACGCAAGTTTAGGTCCTGATCCTTATCATACACAACTCCAATTGGCGAGTTTTGAATTTGCACTACCAAAAATAATTGTAAGTAAACACCCACTATGGGACAATAATATGGCGCCACCCGGTGGCGCTTAATTTGTGCGTCACCCTTTTATAAGAAGGAAATATAGATAAGTATAAATATTTCTTTGATTTGATTGCCAAAGCTGTTAGGGGGTAAGAAAGTAATTATATTTCATTACTAGAAAAGTAATTATATCGGTTTTGCTATTTAGGAAGAAAATATTGATTACATACAAGTGCGATATATCTTGTATTTTAGAATGGAACTTGATTGATAAAGAAGTAAAAGGCCACATAATTGAGTTGAACTTAAATGGGTTAATTAAACTTAAATAAACTAAACGCAAATGAACTTAAGTGAACTAGTGAACTAAGTTGAAATGAACAAATGAACTTTAGTGATTTAAACTTCATTAACATTAAATCAAATTAAAGTAATGATCTTAACTGAATTGACATAACTGAATGAACTTAAGTGAACTAGTGAACTAAACTAAAACAAAATAAACTAGTGAACTAAAATAAATTTTAATACATCAAATTAAACTAATTAGGATTTACAGTTGCAAATGTTGGACTGCACAATCATATGCCAACTAAATTTTGAGTTTATCTTCGAGGTTGCCGCGTCATAAAAAATCTATTGACAAATTGAGAATTGCTACTTGGATTGGTTGGAAAGGGATTTAAACGAGAACAAATTGGAAAAGGAACATTATGCTCTCTGGCAATTAGCAGTTTGCATATGAAAGCTCATGCAATTAAAACTGCTAATACAGTGGGCTATTGATACGGATATACATGAGCTAGTAATATACACATTCAATGTAGTTCAGGTACTATCTAAAAAGCAGCTGCCTCCGAACAGGATATTGGAGTTTTGGGTGCAAAATTTGCACTTTGTTGGATTTTGAAGGTGGAGATCCATCGTTGAAAATGCACACAAACTGGCTATTGATTTAAGACATGAAATTACTGGTGGAGACATGAATGCTATTGACATCAATGGAGAATGTATAATCCGGGCTGTGAAATTGGCAAATTGGAATGCATATTTTTTAAAGAGATAATATCATGATATGAGTATTATCTATGTATGGAAAAGTTTGGATTTAGTCAAGTTAACAATTGTTGGAATTCCAATATTACCCTTTATTAACTTGACAACTTTGAAATTCAAACATGGAAGGAAGGAAATAAGATTACAAAAATAACCCGGGTGGCGCACAATTTGAGCGCCACCGGGTGGCGCTATCTCATTTTCCAAGAGTCTAAGATGGAGCACGACTACCTAAAACTAGGTAGTCCCAGCCCAAAAACAATAGGCACGTGCGCTCGTGTAGCCCAATAGAACGTCTTGCTATTAAATATTTGCATGTCAATTGAAACAGTTGTGTATCTTGGCTGAATTGGTTTAGAGAGGGACACAGGTTCAACTCCCCTTATTAGTAACTTTTTCAACTTTGTTCGAATTATTTATTTTTATATCTTTTTATTAGCTAGTAGTATATCATCATTGTCATGAAACAAGATACAACAAAACTAAAATGAAAGTCCGTACTTCTTTCTCTTTCTTTTTTTTGTTAGTCCATACAAATTTAATTAAGGTCCATAATTATAAATATTACTTATATCCATAATGATATAAGTATTAAGTAATTAGAAAAGCAGTATATATAAAAACCACTAAGCAATATACATGTACAATATTAACAATATACATGAAAAATATTTGCAATATATTTCTGATATATTAAATATACATTTAAAACAGTACAATATACATCTAATATATTTACAATATACATTTAAAATAGTGACCTTACACATAAAAATATAAGTAATATACGTCAAAAGTAAATCAATGTACATCAAAAATACAACTAATATACAAAAAAATATAATCAGTATACACCGAAAATATAACCCTAACCCTAGAAACTCTAACCCTTTCTCTAAACCCTAGCGCCTCCAACTAATAGCCGTTGCCAACAACCGCCCACTCCGTGATGGCTCTACCACGACCTCCACCTCGTCGGCACCCCCACCTCCAACCACACACAACCACCAATAACCACCATAAAACATTCACAAATACCAATAAAGAAAATATCAGATCTCCAACAACTTACCCTACTAATTGTAATTCATAGCAAAAAATCAAAAAACACTAGATCTCTACAACAAATCACATAATACAAATAACAAAAATAAATAAATCAAAGAAAAAGATGAAGTAGGGGAGGGGTTGAAGAAGGACGCCGGAGCGAACATCAGTTGTTGTTCGCCGGCGTCGGAGCTCTAGAGGCAAAGGAGAGAGAAAGATGAGAGAATTTGAAGAGAGAGAAAAGTGAGAGGAATGGCTGAGCAGTGAAGGTGAAAATGAGTTTGTTTAATTTTGTTTTTCTTTATGTAATGGCACGGGTAATGTCTAAATTGCCCCTGGGTGGAACTACCTAGTTTTGGGTAGTCCCGGGTTTACCTTAGAATTTACCCTTAGCGTCCATTTGTTCCCACTTAAGCGCAAAAGGAGAATGCGTTGTTGATATGGTAGTGAGTGCTACCTTTTATAAACCATCAAAGCCACCCATCATCTAACGATGTCGGACACCAATCCTTATGGGGTTTTAGAAAACTTAATTGAGCAAAGCTGAATTTAATATAATTGAACTAAAATGAACCGAATTGAGTTTACTAGAACCGAACTAGGGTCTATCTCTCTCCTTATATTTACTTATCTTAGTTTTTTCCGAACTTTTATTTCCTGACTTTTCTTATTTTTAGATTTTATTTTTTTTTTAATATTTTATATTGTTTAATAGCTCAACCTTACATATTTTTGTTACTTTTACTTATTTTCTAAAATTCCCCAATTTTTCTTATTTTTTGAGGATACAACTAAAAATAATGTAAGTAGAACAAGGAGAGTTGTAGATGGTAAATTGGATCCTATACTCATGTATATAGAGTATCATATACGCATGGGGTTAAAAAGAGGGGGTAACATGGTAATTTNNTAACCCTATGTGTATATGTTGTACCATATACATATGGTCCATGCATTGGTCATAGATATCTTCAACCAAGAAAAAAAAAAAAAAAAAAACTCATTTTACAAAAATTGGCACAAGAGCAGGGGCGTGGTGTAAGAGAGAGTGTGAGAAGGCGAAGGCAATAAGCCAGCCATGGATGCGAAGATGGAAGACGCCGCCGCCAGCACCACCACGACGACGGCGGAGAAGAGTCCATTCGAGACGCTGAAAGACAGCAAAGGCGGAGTAGAAGAGATAGTTGCGAAGATGCTGTCTCTCAAAAAGGATACCAACCAACCCAACAAATCTCACCTCCGCGAACTCCTCACTCAAATATTACTCCACTTTGTCTCTCTCCGCCAGGTGCGTGGCTCCCACCTCCCTTCTTTCTCATTTTATGTTTTGCTCGATTCTTTTGCTCAATTTATTGGTTGCTTTTCCACCTGAAATTGTATCACTTGTTTATGCACAAAATATTGGAAAAGACCGTCGATTTTACTATAAAAGTAGACGAACTCTTTGTAAGCTAAATTTACTTAAGCTCCTGAAGGCCCAAGTCAAGTTATACATTTATATACCTTTATTGGGCCAGCATGACATCGTCTAGTTTTAGCATAAAAAGTAGCTGCTAGTCTTGGAAGAGACCGTCTACTTTTATTATAAAAGTAGACCAAGTTATGCTGCCCAATAAAGGCATATGAATCTACAACTAATTTGGGTTGTAGGGAGTTTAAGAAAATTTAGCTTGTAAAGACGGTCTTTTCTAATAATTTGTGAAAAAGTAGACGGTCTCTCCCAAGACTGTCTGGTATGTTAAGCTATCGAGGTTTTTTTCTTATTGGGTATGTTGGAACAACTAATGGTGTCTGTGAGGGGATACGAGGATTCAAACCTTTGACAACCTAGAGGAGGTGGAACACCAAACCATTTGGCCAAAATTACTCGTCTGCTATCGCGATCTTTGTAATGCCTGATTTATCCAAATGTAGCTAGTCCTGTCATGAGTGGACCCGATGCGAAAACTTTGTGTGATGAATATGAGTATTCTTTCAAGATGGAACGTGAATGCCTTGCTAGAATATAAGTAAAAAGTGGGACTTGACCCATTGAACAACCGGGACTTGACATGCACCAAACCCAATTGAGAGGTGTAAATGTAGGGGGAGAGAATGTCGACATTAGATAAAGGTGGGAGAAAAGTTGGGATTGGCTGAGTCGGGGTTGATGTCAAGTGCTACCTTTGTATTAAAGTAGTTGGCCACATGTGACTTTAGAGGTCAAACCTCGTCAACTTTGAGTGAAAGTCTCTTTTTCAAATGTACAATGAGTGACAATGTGATAAACATCATATTTGATATATGTTAAGAGGTAACTTAGTATTTCCTCCATTTCTTCTTATTCTTCCCATTTCTCTTTGGCACTATTTTTGAGTAAAGATTGAGTTCAAATGAACTTTTAATACATAAGATAAATTACAGTCATATGAGATCTTGTGAGTGGATTAAGAATATCAAATTTTTATAGTTTTTACTAATATATAACATAAGATATTTAGGATATAATATAATTTTTGGCACATATGCAAAAAGTAATTTTTGTAGTCGAGTAAGATCATCTATTAGGGCACTCGACCGCGCTATGTCTCTCCCTTGTTGCGGATGACTACACGGATGACGGTAGGTTGAGTTTTGTCTTTACCTTCGGTACCAATACTACAATCCTAGAAAGATCAAAATTATGGCAAAAGTTGACATATTTGACCTTCAAAGTCACTTGTAGCTAATTAATTTGGGATGGAGGGTGTAGAATTTAAGATATATTGAACCTACAATTCGTCAAGTTGTTATCAAATTGATGAGATTTGGTTGGCATGAACAAAGGAATTTTAGATGTTGTTCGTGCTAGAATTTGGTTGTTCAGTTGTTGTCTGGTCTTTGGTCAATGGTCATGGACTCGTGTACTATATGGATACAAGTTTGGTGCGGCATTAGTTATCGCAAATTATGTAGTGCCTGGAACATTATCATGGAGGTAAATACAAGAATTATCATGGAAAACAAATGACTGATATAAGGTGGATGGAGAGAAAAAGTTGAGTAGGGGTAAATGTCATGGTGACCGAAGAAGGTTTACTATGTATGCTAAAACTGGTTGATGCTGTTTTGTGGAATATATTGCGAAATCTTGGATTTTACCTAAATGCTATCCTGTATGCTAAAACTTTTATATATCTTGAAACATTGACTTCACGGTCTATGATGGTTGTAGGAGGATATGCATTTTGCACATGTGTTTTGTTTATTCCAATTTAATAGTAATTTTCATACCTTGAGGATTACAGAATAATCACTTATGGCAACTAAACCACAAATTAGACATTCTAGAACTCAATAAATCCTATTAACTCCCAACCAAACGGGTTGTGCGTCTATCTAGAACAACCTGAACCATGTACAACCTGAACCATGACATTAGATAGTAAGGTTGCTTATTATACTTGATTTAACACTTACGATAGTGCATTAGGATTCAACATTCTATTTTATTGCTTGATTCAGTATGGTCGAATTAAGCTCCAATTAAGTAATTAACCCTTCAATACAATTCATCTTCAAATATAAATCTCTAAGTTTAGGAATTAGAAACCCTTTGGTTGGATGTGCAAGAGTTTAATCTTCAGTTCCACAAATTATGTGTAATAAGTATAATATTCAATTGCTGTAATCAAACCACTAATGAGCGGATACAAAATGGAGAAAGTAGCATTATTCTATGCTCGAAAATAGCTAAAATGCTAGTTTCATATGTATAATCACTATAATGAATTAATATTCTATGATTTACTTTCCTTAGTTATTCACAAGGATAGACTCAACTATTGGATTCCGATTTTGAATATAAATGATGCAATTATGCAAAGAATAAGATTTTGAAGTGTCAGAAGATATAACTGGAAAAGTTAAGATTCATGGGTGGCCATCAGAGAATTCTTTTTAGATTGCTCGTGTACCAGTTCTCAAGACTGGCATTTTCTTTTTCCACCCTACGTCTAGTCGGTCATATCAACCCTCTCGCTCTATCTCATTATGAAGTTTTGTTTTTCTACCTCTTCCCTTTATGCAACATACTCACTCTATCTCATTATTAAGCTTTCTTTTTCTACCTCTTCCCTTTATGCAACATAGGAGCTACTTTCTCACTCAAGGTGGCATGGTCATCCTCTGTCATTCTTGTCTATTCTACTTCCGGCTTGTTTGGTGAGGTAGTTAAATGGAAGTTAATGGGTTTGCGTTATATCTGTGATAATCCTCTTGATTGGCATAATGATAATGGCTTGCCATTTGCGATCACTCACTTTCTTCACCATATTCATTATGGCATATTACCACCTAGCAAAGTGGTGTTAGAAACATAGTGGAAAACGACAGTTGCAATAGCATATATCACCTTCATTGATAGGATTCCCTTCCCAATTTCTCAAAAAAATTCGATTGCGATTCCCACGAACTAATACTTAATACCAAATGGGCCTTTTAGGCTCAACCTCACAAGTTTTGGAAGTGAATGATGCTAACATTGTTTTAGCGTTGGCCTCACCTTTACTTTATTCCTCTCCTCATTTGCGATATTTTGGCTTGCGCTCAACATTATTTTCAGGATTAGGTGTATATTAATCATGTTTTAATTTTGTGTAAGTTTTCCAGTTATTAATTATGCCTTAAAAACGTGATTACTGTTTTGAGATTTGAGGCTGAACACGTAGCATGCACAATATGTTTTATTGGAAAAGTAAAATGTGAAATCGTTTCAAATGATTCGATAGTAAGAGATTGTTAATTAATTAAGACAAGTAATCTTGTAAACAACATATAAGTGTGGAACCCTTGACAAGAGGAATTGGCCATAAAGTGCGGTTTATGGTCCCACAAATAAATTAAACCAAAGAAGCTACTAGAAGCACCTTTAAAGTATCACCAAGGATGAAAAGGCATAGGTCAGTAGAGAACGTCGGTCGGGAACACTTGAGACGACCAGTACTGGAGAACTAGAAAGTTCGCCTGTCATGAAAAGCACTCAAAAGCTGGAATATGCGATGTCAACAGGATTGAAGAGTGTTGGCAGACAGGAAACGTCAGAGTGAACTGTTCTAACTAGTTTAAGTTAGAGTGGTTTTTTATCTTTCCTGATTTCTTCATATATAATTTAGGAAGGTATCAGTTGACATTAAGGCGTAAGGTTTGTGGTGATTTGAACTCTGGAGTTGTTTTGACCTAGAAATATTTGTAAGAGGCTTCATTAGATGCTTGTCAGCAATGATGAAGGTGTACGAAGTGTGGTTTGGTCACAGCTGTAAACCAGGTGTTGCTATCCATGTCCGACATTTTAAACAAGTCTAGACAATAAGTTTTGAGTCTGGGTCCCGTCTTTTTCTTCATTGTAATTTAGTGTACAACCTTTGGCTCAAGTTGAGAATCTGATTTGCACTGGTTCTGTGGTGGAGTTTCTTGAAAGCTGTTTACTGGGCTTGTGCTAGAGTAAAGAAGGGCAGTTGTTGTGGAAGTGTGCAGTGTTGGCTACATTCTGGTGTATTCAGTCAGACCAAATTGCTTGCATACTTTGGAAACAGTTAGTCTGTCTAGCTTTTTTGTGGGCTTAGGCGGAAGGCGTGGTACGCTTACCATCCTTTAACAAAATTGGGCTCTTTCGTTCTTAAAGCTATTTAGACCCCTTGCCCTCTAATGCTTCTGGAATTCCTTCTAATAAAGTCATGGTTTTCTATCAAGTATTGTTTGCTTTACAATAGCAGTGGTTTTGCTATCATCAATAGAAGTGATCCGAGATCTTAATCGATCCGAAGTGGTGGCCTTGGTCAGTATATATAAGTCCATTCACCCCTGATAATGGAGAAGCTCTCTTGCTAGATAAGAAATGACATTTGAAATAATTGAAATTAACATAGCTTAGCGACTGAGTATCTATAGCATAAATGCTACTCTGAGATTGTCATTCTAATACAAAAATCATAATAAACTTAGTGAAAATAAGTTCAGAATTATGAAGTAATGTCTACCGCAAAAGACCCTCTAGATTAGAAATCATTCCCAAAGAGGAGAGGTTTTCTAAAATATAAAAAGTGATGCAAGATATCTTGATATTCCTACATCCTTTCTTGTGAATCATGATTGTTGGAGTGTTAACTTTCATTCTCTTCTTCATTTCAAGTTCTAGTAAAAGCTTGTAGTTCAGGGGTTTAGCTCCGATTTGTGTTTTTGTTTGTGATAATCACTACTGTTAGATGTCTGATAGATATGCGTAGTACTAATGTTTGATAATTTATCTTGCATCCTCCTTGGAATTCTTCCTCTTTGATACATTCTAGTGTTAAATTGTAGTGACATATTGTATGTGATCGGCTTGAGTAATGCCATTGAATGATTCAACAGCTGATGTAAAACCCTTAATGTTCTGATGACATATGTATTATCCGCAAAGGGTACTGTGACCAGTTGGCTCATCACTTTTAAGACCTAAGAGCAAATCACCTTTGTCTCTTAGGGATAAAGTCGAGCTAATTGATGGTTGTGGTGACGTATACATTAATTGTTTCATAATATTTGATATGGTTCTGCTATCAATTTGCTTATTCAATGTTGAATAAAGGGGGATTTTGGATGCAGGCAAACCGTATGATTTTGATTGAAGAAGATCGTGTTAAAGCTGAGACTGATCTTGCCAAAGCACCTGTGGACTCAACAACCTTGCAGCTTCATAATCTGATGTATGAGAAGAGCCACTATCTCAAGGCTATAAATGCATGCAGAGACTTCAGGTCCAAGTATACTGATATCCAACTTGTCTCTGAGGAAGAGTTTTTCACAGAGGCACCTGAAGAGTTCAAAGGACCTGCTATGTCAAATGATACTGCTCACAACTTGATGCTCAAAAGGCTTAATTATGAACTATTTCAGGTAATACTTGCTATTTGTATCTCTTTTTGTATGATATATTGGTCTATATTTTAGAAGAAGCGGCAAAATTGACACATGAAAGAAATTGATTTGTTGGTTTCTTATGCCGAACCCCACATATTCACAAATTACGAAGAATGTAACTGTTATAACTAATAAAATAAGTAGCATATTTGTATTTCCCATCCTGATTCTAATTTCTTGTTTACTGAGCTTCTGGTACACTTGTGCTTCAGCTCGCTATGACAACCTAATTGACTACTTCTCATCAAGTTTTCTGACATCAATGTGACCAAGACTGTTTACCTCTTCCATGATCTAATAACCCCAACCCAAATTTCTGGACTTTCAAACATTGTTCTTCATCTGCTGCATAGTTGGCCATCTTCCTTGGTTTCCTCCACCATGGACTTTGCCATGTAATGTTTTTCCAAGAATGGAATCGTGCATCTCAATTTCCTGCAAACAAAGGTCTCTTCTAGAGAGCTCTTTTCACTTTAATTTTCTCTCTTGGTATTGTTAATTGTCCAGAAACAAGGATATCATTTTCCATCTAGAGATTTAGAGATTTAGCCTGGGATTCTCCATGTGTCATTATGTTTATGTCTTTCTATGTTTGAGGATAGACTGAATAAAAACAATTCAAAACCTAAGTCTTGAAGACAAGGACATGGGTGAGTTTATAGGATAACTAAGCTTTGTATCTTTTTTCTGTTCTTTGGTGCATATCATATTATCATGTCCTGCCAGATTTTTGTGTACCATATTAATCGGAAGTACTTGATTTGACTTAATTTAAATATAGCTATGCCAATGTAGTTTGTTTGTCTTTCCAGTGGGTTTTCACTCATAAAATGTTATGTGGGCTGTCAAGAAATTGTCTATCGTGAGATTGGAAGGCTAAATTTGTCATTGTTATTGTTATTGTTGTTCTTGTTAGTTTTTCTAATTAAGGACTTCTGTTTTCCTGTAGTTGGTGTGGTCTCCCCCCCCCCCCCCCAAAACCCCAACCCGCACGCGCGGGTAGATCTCCTATTCTTGTTAACATACATGCATGTGCAGATGTGCACATACACATTGCTTTTGGTACTTAATGTAACTACTAACTTGGCTTTTTCAGAGGAAAGAACTTTGCAAGCTTCGTGAGAAGCTGGAGCAGAAGAAGAAAAGTCTTTTGGAGACCATTGCCAACCGGAAGAAGTTCTTGTCTAGTCTTCCTTCACATCTTAAAGCTTTGAAGAAAGCGTCATTGCCTGCACAGAACCAACTTGGATTTTTTCATACAAAGAAATTAAAACAGCTGCATGCAGCAGAGTTGCTCCCTCCTCCACTCTACATTATTTATTCTCAATTTATGGCTCAAAAGGAAGCATTTGAAGAAAAAATTGAGTTGGAAATAGTTGGAAGCTTGAAGGAAGCTCAAGTCTTTGTCCGCCGGCAAACAAGTAAAGACACTGGTACATACAACTGGTTTTTCTATGGTTGATTATTTTACTGTGTAGTCAATTTTTTTTTCTATATGGACAAAGCTGGTTCCTTTTTAACATAAGCTTTTATATGTGTAAAATTATTCTATTGCACGGGATAGTCGTTTAGGTTTCCCCATGACGAGAATAAAAAGAATAAGGGAGGAAAAGAGAGGGCAAGGTGTCCTCAGATTTAAGAACACAAGACCAACTTCTATTTAGGACGACTCTCACGTCTCTGATTTTTTTTTCTAGATTGACCTTGTATTCCAAATTTTCTTCCCTGAATAAGCCTGGGACACTGGTCCGGTTTCTTTTCTTGGAAAGTATTAAACTTCTCTTCATTCACATGCGATGGTTTTGAGCACGTTTGTTATTTTCCTTGTTGCCAAGAGGGCCATACTCAAGCTGTTGGAGTTGTGAAAAAACCATTCCACCCCTCCCCCCTTAACAGATATGCCTTCATTTCGAGTGCTGTTGGTCATTATAGTATTTCCTAGCGGCTGCGTGGTGGAAGTTGACTCATCCAGTTCTTTATATTCATCATATCTTGCGAATTAATTGATGGTACTTGAGAAACGTGAGACTCATGTTCATATAGTATGCAATCGTCATTGATCATTCTCAGCTCATTCAAAAGGGGAAGACCACCTTCTGAGTAGTATGAGTCAAGCTACAAAGAACGTAAATCATTTCTGAGGTGCTAGCATCACCTCATTCGGCTACTTTTTCCTTTTGCAGCAACAGAACACGGTTATTGTCTTTGTCAGCATAAACCACATGGTTACATTCATCCTTAATACCTTAGATGTTGTGAAATATTATTCCTTGAATCTGAAGCAAGTTGCATTTGTCTCGAGCTTCTTTGGCATTAATTTCTCGCACAACCTCAATGCCACTGATATGGATCTCTTGTAGACGCCCTGGACTCCTTCAGTTTGTATCTATGTTTTCTGTTGGAGGCGGTATGGAGGCAGTTACTCCTGGAAAACCACCTACATCATCCCGATCTCTCATTTGTCTCATTCACTTGAGCAGGGCCAGTATTTTGGGTATTATGAAGCAAAGGAGCGATGAGAGCATATAAGCCAAATGTATTAATTGGTCAAACTGGATTCTCTCCTTCAACAATAGGAAACTTACATAGGCACTGGATCTCCTCTTATGTCCCAACTTGGACAAACACTCTACCTTCTAGTCTCTCTGCCTGTGGGCCCATCACTCTGACTTCATCCTTTCCAAACCTGTTAACTCATGCAAAACGCACACATGACATGCCCCAGCACTCGAGTTGTCATCACTGGACGCTCCTCAAAGTGTGTTGTATCTTGTGTTCCCTGTGCGCTGCTGAGTTTCAGCTCTGGTCTTAGTCTGGGCAAGGGCCCTTTTGGACACCCTTTTCCTCTGTGACCTTTTCAAGTTGCACAAATGGGAACCTTAGCATTTTTTTTTCCAGGTTTCTTAGGTCGCCATTATGACCATACGGTGGCGCTGCTTGCTCCCTTTCAGAGACACGAAGCCTCCAATATGAACTTTAGGAAATAATATTTGGTTTATTTGTTTGTTTTAAGTTTACTCAAATCATACACCTCACTCTTTGCTAGGTTGTTTGATAAAGTATACATGCACCAACACAAGCACTAGTGATTGTTTGCTGGTACATTGCCAGTAGACATCTAGGCATACTTAGAAAAGGAGACAATCTTTTTGCTGGTACATTGTTTGAATTAGTAGATATTGCTGTTAGAAAAAGGAGTAAAAGGTAACAACAGAATTAGTTTTCTACATTTTGCGTTATATAGGCAATCGTTTTTTTCCCAGCCTGTCAGTAATATTTCCTCTGCCCCATTGATTTCGCTATATTTAAACTTTTCACACTTGTCGAGGTTAGAAGTTGACCGTCGAAATCTCAAACTAAAAATTTGAACAAATATTACAAGTCTGTAGTGGTTAGACTTGTGTTTAAAAAATACTTATATAATCTTTGAGTCATATATTTTAAGTTATTGGAGGTCAAAATGTCAAAAGCAAATTAGTGATATCATGGGACAGAGGAAGTAATATAAAGAGGAAAAAACTTTTAACATTTCGCATTTTCAATTGCAATTGGCATTCATGATTAATAGGTTTGAGAGCATCTGTTTGCAGCTTTCCACATTCTTTCCCGTCAAAAAGAAGACAAGGAGAATATATGCTTAAAGTTCTTCTCTATCATCTGATACATATTATTGCTGAATACCCAATTAGGACCCAGATTAAGAAGACTGAAAGATGGAAAAAGGCCTTTTACTTGCCGAATAGATAAGTGAGGGTTAGGGAAGGGAGATAGTAGATGCAGAAAGGACAAAATTAATTGTCAGTTCTTCTTACGTGTCTTGCAAAGTATATTTAATTTCCAAACAAAGAAATGCAAAATTGCAGGCAGTTGACTCTACATGTCGTGATGCCTTTTCTTTCGTGTACTTTCTGTAAGCCGACTAGTATTTGTAACTTATTTGCTTAGTCATGCGATATGTTTCCCTGATAAAGTTTGGTTCCAGGCATATCTGCCGTCCAGGAGAATTCAAGGGTTGAAGATGATGTGCCTGATGAAGATGATGATGGTCAAAGGAGGAGAAAGCGACCTAAGAAGGTTGCAGGCAAGGATAATATTGAAACACTTGGAGTTTATCAAGCTCATCCTCTTAGAATTACGCTGCATGTGTGTGATGATGAGGTTTCTGATCCTAAGTCTAGAAGACTTGTTACTCTGAAGTTTGAGTACTTGTTCAGGTTGAATGTTGTGTGTGTTGGGATTGATGGCTCTGATGAAGGGCCTGAAGATAATATACTGTGCAATCTATTCCCCGATGATAACGGCCTTGAGCTACCTCTGCAGGTATATACAATCATGATCTTCCATGTTGAATGCGTGATAATTGGTTTGCTTGTGTTTGGAGCTTTTTTGAACTAAGATTGTGTCTTTTGAGGTGAGATTGAAGAGTTGGGCTGTATATGCGATATGGTACCAACTCTTGAGCTTTTTGAACTTGTTTCTTCAAATGTCCAGCAGTGAACTAATGTTTTTATGTTTCTATTTCTTTGCTTGAACTGTCCATGGTACAGTCTGCTAAGCTCTTCATGGGCGATGGGGCGATATTTGATGAAAAACGAGCTATGCGCCCATATAAATGGGCCCAGCATTTGGCAGGAATTGATGTTTTGCCAGAGGTTTCTCCATTACTTGGCAATGGAGCTCCTAAATCTGAATGTGGCAAGGATGCTATAATATCAGGCCTTTCACTCTATCGGCAGCAAAATAGAGTGCAGACAGTTGTGGAAAGAGTGAGGTCTAGGAAGAAGGCTCAACTTGCACTTGCGTGAGTTACTGCTCTGTATGTCTAGACTTGAATCGATCATATAGAATATGGGGTAGTAGAGTTGTAAGACAAGACAAGACTTTGAATGTTACTTGTGTTTATGTTGGTTTGCTCAGCTACAGACATTTTGGATGTGTAGCCACATACACATTCAAATGCTTATGGTCAATCTGCATCTTTGTTATCTGGAAATAAAATATTGATTTAGGCTTCTTTATACTGTTTGTCAACTAGTCTATTTTCTTGAGTATTAGACTTTGCTTGGTTTACAGGGAACAGCTCGATTTGCTCACAAATCTTAAGTGGCCCTCTCTCAACTGTGAAAGCGTTCCATGGGCTTCGTACAAGCACCTGTGTTGCTTGCATAGGTGGTCTTCTGTAGGTCCCTTTCATGAGAAGGCTACTTCTTTATCCAGAGTTGATGTAGAACAAGGGCATGATTCCCTTGATGTTAACATGGATGGAAGAGCTAGTACATCTAAGGAAGAGATAGGGATTATTACAGAAGATGGGGAGCTTCCATCTCTTATTCAAGCAGCATTAGTTGTGACCAATGACAGAGCTACTTCCAATCTTAATCAAGGATCAGGTCTAGATCATTCCAAAAGCATGGCACTTAGCTCAAAAAGCAGTGCACCTCCTGTCAAAACTAGTAGAAACCAGAGTTTTGGGAGATATGAGGAGGATACTGACCTTATGCTGGATAGTGAAAGTGAATTGGAGGACTATGCCAAAATTGAGAAAGAACTTGAATGTGCTGCTATAAAGGGGAAGTCTTGGGTTGACTATGGAGCACAAGTGTTTAATCTTGCTTTAACCAGGCAAAAAGATACGGTTAAGGGGAATCTCGAGCTAGAGGCTGAGGTAGCTAAATTTTTAGACACTCTTTCTGTCCATTTTGGTATTTGGTTTTCCTATTGATTTGACAGAATTTTCTTCTGATAACAGATTAAGATAAGCATGGAGTATCCTCTCAGGCCACCTTTTTTCAAATTGAGCCTGCTTTCTCAATCTCCTGGTGGAAATAGCTTTCCCCTTGACCATTCCGAATGGCACAATGAACTTCGTGCCATGGAAGCTGAGGTGAGTGATAAGCCTTCTAACTCCACCTGATTTAAGTTTTCTTAATCGGGTATCAACTTCGTAATCCAGGCTGTTTAGCACTTGTTGCTTACTAATACTGCTGTATGGTTATGTCATTAAGTGTTGTATGAGAACGGTGACTGGGTTGCATTGCCAGTATGTTTTTTCTGTAAATCCGTAATGCACTAATGAAGCTGATGACTCTGGTGCTACTGCACATGTTACTACTGACTAGTGTAGATAAAAAGCTGTGACTCTCTTGGAACTGCTTTCTACAAGTAAACTTACATGATGACACCTCTTAATTGCTCCTTGGTGGCAACTGCATCAGATGTAGAGCAGCATTATTTTCATCAATTACTTTCAGTAAAATGCATACGACCTCTAGGTAAAAGACTACCCAAATGCAGCACCATGCACCTGGCCAAGTGTCATATGAGAGATGTTTCAATGCACAGTGCACCTACACTATTACGTATGAGACCCGTGTGAGGCCAGGAGCGAATGCGGTGCTGCTTTTTCTATTGTTCTTTTTGTTAATTTGTAAGGGTCTTTCTTGTACAGCGGCATTAGTTTCTCTTGTATAGGATTAGTTTAAGAAGTTTTAGTTTTTCATAGAGCACCATTAAGTGTTTGTTATTTTCTTGTAGGTAAATCTTCACATATTAAAGATGCTACCTCCTGATCAAGAAAATTACAGCTTGTCTCATCAAGTGCATTGCCTTGCTATGCTATTTGACCTCTACTTAAACGAGGCTTCTCTACCATCACAGAGGGGACAGTGTAATACAGTAATTGATGTAGGCCTGTGCAATCCAGTGAGTGGAGGACTTACTACGAGATCTTTCAGGGGTAGGGATCGCAGGAAAATGATATCGTGGAAAGATATGGAATGCACTTCTGGCTATCCCTTCTAATAGACAATTTATTCTCAAAAGCTGCTTGAAGTGTTTGGGAAGGAGTGATCAGATTGAGCTTGCGACATTGTAACACTTAATGTTTATTTGATCATGAGCTTCTTAGGGTCTCATTTATTCCTATGCTTCCCTTCCATTTATATGATGTGAAATTTGTGTGGGCGGCAGCTTGTCTGCATTTTTGTACTTCTGTAAATTCTGGTGCCGGCTAATGTGCTAATATTGTATTTGCCGCAAGGAAACAGACCCTCGATTAAGGGAACATTTAGTCGAGCCTTCAGAGGAGCATGTACCTCGTCAATCAATACTAAGTATTTGACTTTATCCAAAAAGACGTTCTTATACTTCCATTGGTAATGGACAGTCGTATATCATTTTATAGCTATTTCCCTCCTCTTTTTATGAAGATTAAATGTAAGTTAAGGATGAGAAAGCTAGAGAATGTAGGAGAGTGTTCATGTTTGATTTTCGGATGTTCAGCTTGCATTCTCAATGATCTTCAAAGTGAAACATATGCAACTTAGAAGGACTAGAGGATAATAATTACATCCAATTCTTGGATAGTGTGTCTGATTGTCCAAGAATGAGATGGACAATGCGAAGTAAACCAATTGACTAGAGCTGGCCTTTAAATTGAGTATCAGGCATTACATAAATATAGAAAATAAGAAACTGCTCACTTAGGACAACTAAGTTACAGCTAAAACACTGACATGACCTGATTATATTGACTTTCACTACACGCCCCCTCAAGATGGGAGTGGAGACCATGACAAACTCCTATCTCGGAAAGAAGACGTTGATGTTGATTAATTGTTAAAGCTTCTGTAAGGACATCTACAACTTGATCACGGGAAGAGACATAGGAAGGTTTGAGCAATCCTTGACAGTTCTATGTGTTTTGTTCGCTCATGGTACACTGGATTAACCGCTATAGAGATTACTGCTTGATTATCACACTTTAAATCTGCAGCATCAAGTTTCTTCAAGCCTAGGTCCTTCAGCAGTGAGTGTAGCCAAGTTACTGCCCAAGTGGTCAAAGCCATTGCTCTGTATTCTGTCTCAGCACATGATCTGGCAACCACATATTGTTTCTTTGCTTTCCATGAAACATGAGAAGCTCTCAACAATATACAATAACCTCTGGTGGAACGTCTAGAAAAAGGGACAAGAAGCCCAATCTGAGTCACAAAATGTTGTCATATGTGCTGAAGAGGAACTAGCAAATAACACTCCTTGGTTTGGTGTATGCTTTAAATATCTCAATACTCTTCTAGCTGTCTGCATATGATCTGAGGTTGGTGTCTTGACAAACTGACTGAGAAGCTGAACTGAGAAGGCTATATCAGGTCTTGATATAGTGAGATAAATGAGTTTTCCCACCAACCTCTTATATAGGTCATGATTTGACAATGGAGTCCCTTTGTCTACCTCCAGCTTCAAATGAGTACTGAGTGGAAGTTTCAAGGAAAAATTGATGACAATAATCCAACCTTTGGACGTTCTTACAAAAATAATCCCACCTTTAATAATCAATATCAATAATCTAACCTTTGCACTTTAGTTACAAAAATGCACCTGACCAACTTTTTGGTGAAATCTCCGGTTATTTAAGCTTACGTGGCCTAATTAGTATAGAAGATCCTTTTATTCTCAGGGTAATTTCGTAAATAAAAAGAAAAGTAAGGACAATAATGTCATTAAACAATACATATTCATGGAAAAAAAATTCCTAAAATCCCTTTACTCTCTTCCTCCCACATATCATCTTCCTCCTCTCCCACCACTTCACCAGTATTTACTATCTCTCTCTCTCTACCTCCAAAATCATCTTTAACAACCCCACACTAAAAAGTCAGCAACAACCACTTCCATACCGCCCCCTCCCCGGCGAATCTCACCCATCCCAACACCAACGAAAAGCACCCCCTCCTCCTAACCCCAACCCCAAACATAACCAACAATTAGCACCCCACCCCCCACGAAAACCATCTTCACATCCGGACTCATGAGGGACTGCAAGGGCGTCGGATTGGGGGTGGGTCGCATGAGGGTCTTGGGGGTGGGTCGCAAGGGTGGGGTTGGTTGCGGGGCTGGGATTGGGTCACAGAGTGGTTGATGTGGAGTTGGGGATTTGTAGAATTGTTGGTGTGGAGGTGGTGGTTGGTGTGACAAGAATGAAGATAATGAAGAGAAGAGGGAAAGCATGAGGCTTTAGTGAGGGGTGAAGAGGGTGAGCATGATGGAGGTTGAGATGGAGATGAGTATTCTAAGGTTTGGGTGTTGACATGTAAGCTTTTTTTTGGGTTCACCATTGCTAAAGGAAAGGTTGGGGGAAGGGCGGGGGAGGGGAGAGGGAAGGGGGTATTTTCGTAGTTTTAAAATTTTGAGACTTTCCAAACGCTAATTATGCCACGTAGGCTTGATTAGTCGAAGATTCTACCGATAAATTGGTCGGGTGCATTTTTGTAACTAAAGTGCAAAGGTTGGATTATTGATATTGATTATTGAAGGTGGGATTATTTTTGTAAGAACGGTCAAAGGTTGGATTATTATCATCAATTTTTCCAAGTTTCAATGGTTTTGCATTTTCCATGTGAGACTCTTTCAACAAATCCATAACATATTTCCTTTGTGATATGAAAATGCCCTTTCTGATCTATCTATTTCCAAACCCAAAATATACCTTAACTCTCTTAGATCCTTCATGTGGAATTGCACACTTAAAGACTTCTTAAGGTGATCAATCTCAACATTATCATCTCCTGTTATGACTATGTCATCAACATAAATCAACACTGAAGTTGTATGACCATTTTTCTGCTTTACAAACATGAGTAGTCGGCTTGAGATTTTTTGTAACCACACCAAATCAAAGCACTAGGCATTTTCGAAAACCATGATCTTGGTGCTTGATTCAAGCCATATAATGTCTTCTTGAGTTTGTACACTTTCCCTTACAAATGAGATAGCTCCCCCTGACCTTGAGGCATCTTTTGTCCAACACCTATATGGTAGTTCCATGATCACTTCTTCATGCAAGTCTCCATGAAAAAAAGCATTGGTGACATCCATTTGGTATGCCGTCCAACCCTTCGTAGCTGCAACGGACAACAATGCTCTGACAGTTTTTATTTTAGCCATAGGAGCAAAAGTTTGATCATAATCAACACCATATTTTTGTTTCAAGCCTTGACTCACAAATCGTGCTTTGGTGCCATCTGGACAATACTTAATTTTGTAGATCCACTTGCTTCCAATAGCTTTTCTCCCTGGTGGAAGATTGGTGATGTCCCAAGTATCATTTTCTTCCAAAGCTTGAAGCTCCAAATTCATAGCATCCATCCACTTTTGATGCTTGATTGCTTCATGAAAGTCACTAGGTTCTGAACGTGACATCAATGCAAAGACAAAGTTTGCAAACAGAGGTTTAATTTCTGTCATCACCATGTTACTTACTGGTTGAGAGTCAAACCCACCAATTTTGGATCTAAGTGTGACACTGTATCATTAAGCAAGTAGTAAACTCCGCTATGTTCCTTACCAACTCCTCTAATTTTCTTGGTGAGGGAGTCATGTATGACACACATGTTCTTATAAAATATCACATAGTATTGATTATCCTTTATCATTTTCTGAAATGAGAGCAAATTATGCTTAAAACTTGGCACATATAACACATTGACAAGTATCAGATCATTCTTCAATGTAATACTGCCTAAATGAGTTACATAAGATGTTCCTCCATTTGGCAAATTGATTTTCGGTTTCTTTTGAACCATGGTGGGATAAGGCAGGTTGGTTATATCATCGGACGCATTCACAGGTTGGTGGGATAAGACAGGTTGGTTATATCAGATATCATATGTAAGTTAAGGATGATAAAGGTAGAGAATGTAGGAGAGTGTTCATGTTTGTTTTCTGATGTTCAACTTGCATTCTCATTGATCTTCAAACTGAAACATATGCAACTCTGAAGGACCAGAGGATAATAGTTATAACCCATTCTTGCACAGTGTGTTTGAGAATGAGATGGACAATACCGGGAAGTAAACTAATTGACTAGAGTTGGCCTTTACATTGAGTATCAGGCATTACATAAATATAGAAACAAAGAAGCTGCTCACCTAGGACAACTAAGTTACATCTAAGACACTGACATGAGCTGATTATAGTGGCTTTCTCTACATTTTAACATCATTTATAGTAAAGCCCTTCACAATACATCGAGTTATGTATGAGATCTCCCTCCTTTATAGATAAGCTTTCACACTTCTTTTGTGCACGGATATTAAGAGCTTAAATGAAGCACAGACAAAACACACAAATGGGCTGGAATTAGACTAAAGAGACACTTTGATCAAAGAAAAATTATCCTACCAAGGTGATATCGTTTCCCCACAACTACACTTGACCATACCATACCACTGAACACACCATGTCACTCTTAGCTCCATTTCAAGTAACCCCCGGTCGCACCCAGTTGTTACACTCATGCCAACCATAAATCAAAACCCGGGTAGGACCCCAATTGAAAAGACAGGTCATACCTCATTATACAAATTCAATTATGCGTCATGTACGACCCATTTCCTCCTCAAGCACGACTAGTATATCACATCACTACACCGCAACCCACCTTCCTAAACCACAAAATCTCATCCACACTACGAGCTCCCTATCCACTCCCTGCTCCACCTCCACTATTCACCTCTAACTAGGGGTGTAAATGAGACGACACCGCTCGCGAGCTACCCGAGATCGACTCGATCAATAATCGACTCGCAAAAGCTTGACACGAGCTCGAACTGGGCTCGAGTTTCTAATGAGCCTACTCGAGTACACCCAAGCTCGACTTGAAAAGCTTGCGGGATACTCGATTTTCTGAAAAATATAATTTTATAGATATTATATTTACTAATTTCGTTTTCTTATGTTTATTTTTTCATTTTTTATATACATATAAATATGTGAAATAGCTCCCAAGTTGAAATTGTCGCACATTTCAAAGTTTTCAAGATTCTGTCGAGCTCGAGCCGAGCTATAGTCGAGCTCGAGCCTGTGATTCGGGCTCGCGAGCTCGAGTCGAACTCAAAAATCCGAGGCTCGCCTATGGAGAGCTATCTCATTTTTCATGAAACAATATTAAGGGTTCATTGATGTGCTCGACAATTAGAAGATCGAATATATAGAAATGATAAAGTTGTCGGAAGTGTGCCGCGATGAAACGAAGCTATAAGGAAAAGAATCGAAGCATAACAACAAGAGGAAAAACAATAAGTTAATTTAATGAGACATATCTCGTAAAATAAAAGAGATTTTGCATTAATTTCAATTAGAGAGTAAGCTTGAGGATTTTAGCTTTCCAAGGTAAACTATATGCTCAAGTATTATAAGATACGAGTGAGACACGATCGTTTCAAATTCGTGGTGCAGTGCAGTTTCAGTGTTTGTAACTCGTGCAAAGTAGCCGCGACTCGCATAGCCTTGTAGCCAAAATACAAGAATCTACCTCCACGACTTGCCAGGACTTCCGCGACTTTTTAACGAGCCACGGAGTGGGTTGTTTTTATTTTCGCTGTTTTGTTTAGTTTCCTAATTCATTTAGGAGAGCTAGGTTATATATTTTGAGACGTTTTACACTTATTCAATATACTTTATTCTAGCCTACTTTTGAAAGCTTTGAAGATGTTGATGCCTATGGAGAGCTAATGTCCTCCACTTTGGTTCAGACATTTATTATATTACATCGTGAGATTCCAGTTCATATTATTTTTACTTTTAAGTATATTGATATTTCTCTTGCACTTTATGTTATGATTTTTAATTATTTGCTAGGTGACAAACTAGTGATTTGTTTATCAATCTAATGCTAGAACTATTTAATGCACAAACATGGATGATAATTATAAAGAGATATTTATCATAGTTGTCAAATATAAGACCGAACATTATATGCTGTAAGTCTTTATTGAGATTCTAGTTTATAGTATTTTTAATTTTGAGTATTGATATTTCTTGTACTTTATATTATGATTTTTAATTATTTGCTAGGTGACCAACTAGTGATTTGTTAATCAATCTAATGCTAGAACTATATAATGCACAAACATGGTTGATCATTACAAAGAAATATTTATCATAGTTGTTAAATATATATGACCGAACATTATATGTTGTAACTCTTTATTGAGATTTCTTTATTACATTCATGTTGCTATAATTTGAACGGTAGGATTGACTAGTAGTTAGGGCTATTAATAAACGAACGTTATTAAGTACTACAATCTAATTCCTCTTTGTTCAAGTATGACTGCAGATTCCTTATACTGGTGGCCGAATTCAAATGGTGTATTCACGGTGAAATCTAGATATTGGCTTGGAAAAATGGGTCATATCCGCAATAGATCGTTGATTTTGGGTGCAGATGAGTCTGAAATGTGCAAGCTTGTGTGGAACATTGGGGGCCCTCCAAAGCTGAACCACTTTTTGTGGAGGGCTTAACTGGTACATTAGCGATGATGGAGCGTTTGAACCATAGACATGTTGACGTACGTACTTGTCAAGTTTGTGGACATGATGAAGAAACAATTCTTCATGCTCTCTTCGAGTGCACTTGGGCAAGGAATTTGCGGTTACCTAGCTCTTTTCTGGTCTTGTTTGATGCTCCAACCTTTGATTTTGGCACTCGAGTGATTAGGATTGCGGGCAAGGTGAGTAAAGAGGAGCTGACGACTTTTGCTACTCTGTGTTGGGCGGCTTGGACAGGTAGAAATGACCAGATTTTCAATGCATCTAAGCTTATTCCTGAGCTTATTGCTAGCGGCTTTGTTCGGTTAGTAGAAGATTATTCGGGTTACGTATTTAGAGTCCATTGTGGTGGACACCGGGAAAATTCGCCTCGAAGAATACTTAGACCAAGCCACCAAATGAATGGGTTAAAGTTAATACCGACGCTGCAGTCCTTAGAGATTCGGGAACGGGGCTCGGTGCTGTGATCTAATTACCAATGTGAAGTATTAGCCGTTTCTATCCAGCACAAGAAGGGACTTTGGAAGCTGACAATTGCGAAGGCCATTGTAGCTGCCATTGGAGTGCAGATTGCTCGTGCTTTGAGATATATAAATGTTATGTTGGAATCAGATGCGACTAACGTTGTTAGTGATGTTACTCTGCATTCTAAAGGGAAAGCTCCTTTGAATCTCTTTGTGGTTTAATTTGAACAATTGTATGTTACAAATTTCCCCCAAAGCGTTTTAGTTGTGGTGGAATTTGATCATTAATCCATTCCCCCTGCCTTATATTCAAAAAAAATCTAACAAGAAATAAGAGCTACTTATGATTTCACAGTAAAGTAAAATGCTAGGTCGTGAATCGATGATTGATGTTTTATAATTAGATATGATAATCTGTGACTAAAGTGCCTCTTTTACTTGTTAAACCCTTAACGGTTTTTTTGGTAGAATGAGATATATTCCATTAACCAAATATGTCAATTACAAAGCTAAAGAAAAGGCTAACACACCAAACCCTAAACTAATAAATTCACTCACCCGTCTTTAGAAAGTATCAGAAAGAATTATGGCATTACCTTCAAGGAAGGGCTTACCGAAATTCTACATTATCATGTGCTAGAAAGGTGATAACAAAGCACAAGAAACACAAGACACTACAAGTTGCAAACAACAACTATTACAAACCTAAGGATATCTTTTCCTTTGACTTAGAAAATTGTTAATAACAACAGATTTACTACATCTAATATACAAACTATCAACAATAATCTTGATCAAATGATCCACTGTTTTGTACTCATTTATGAAAATCCGCCCATTTCTCTCTGCCCAAATTTGATATTCTATTACTGCTAATATGTACCTGTACACTGCAATTTTTGGCCGAGCCTTCGTGCGAATCCTAACGACAATCTGAATCTCTGTATCTCAATCTGAGCAAAGCCTGTGACTTTCCCACCACTGAAGAAGCCTACTCCAAATCCGAGAGCTAAAATTATATGGAAACATCAGAAGTGCAACATATTCATTATCACAATTACATAATGCACAAGTTTGATCAACCCAAGAATTTGGTCCTTTGTTGCAGCCCTTTTCCTCAAGAACAACTAGAGTTTAATTTGAAATTTAGGTTCAACATAGTTATTTGAAGTAATTCTCTTCTAGAGAACATGTACGTACACTATCACCTTGCAGTATATTATAACAAGCTCTCACTAAGAAACTGCCATTATCGGTAATCTAACTCCTCTCATGCTCCAGCTCAGACGATTTCTCCCTGACTGGGATAAACCCTTAACGTTACTTGCTTTTATTCATTAGCTACAACTTACTTAGTTGAATTAGATATTCATCATAACCTCCCTTACATTAGCGTGAAATTAAATAACATAAAAAACCATTCATTGTGGTTCAATCCGACTTGTCACTAGTACTTAGGTTTGGAGCATAGTTGGATTAGTCAACCACGAAAATTGTCTCACCACACCCATACCTAGGGGTGTAAATGAAACGATACCGCTTGCGAGCTACTCGAGACCCACTCGGTCAAAGCTCAATCAATACTAGAGCTCGAACTCGACTTGAGTTTCTAATGAGCCTACTCGAGTTGATCAAAGCTCGACTCAAAAACTCGCGATGTACTCGATTTTTTTAAAAGTATTAATTTATAGAACTTTTATATACTAATTTTATAAAAATAAAATAAACTTTTTTAGCATTTTTAATATACATATGCATATGTGAAATAACTCAAGTTAAAAATTTAGTGCATGTCAAATTTTTTGAGATTATGTCGTGCTCGAGCCTATGATTCAAGTTCATGAGCTCGAGTCACGACACTAACGAGCCGAGTTGAGCTTAGACGAAACTTGACTCTATTTGAATCGTTTACACCTCTACCCACAGTTGACCACTCCTGCCGCCGAAGTTACAAATGATGAGAGGAGAGAGAGGGAACGGGAGAAAAAAATAGGTGAAGTAGGTTTGGAGACATGTCTACATGAATGGGCGAAGGAGAGAGAATGCAAGAACATGATAAGAGATCAATTAATAAAGATGGGTTGATTGGGAAAGGGGTCACGGAGGTCGAAGACAAGGATGGACTATGCCGGTAAGAAAGGTTGGTAGGAGGTCAACTAGGGAAAAAGGAAATTGGTGATAGGGGAGATCAAATGTTGGGGTAGGAAATGACAACAATATGGTGGGTTATTAACTAGATGTCTTAGCTATTACTCCCTCCATTCAAGTTTAAGCTTCTTACTTTTTTTTTTTGGGAAATTCAAGTCCAACCTTCCCATTTCCTTTCTTGGTAAATTTGGAAACTTACTTTACTATAAACAAACTAGTTAGTGGAATAGGGAACCTAGTACTACCCTTCTTTTCCTCTTACATTGTAGTAAAAAAGCCACTTGATTGATATCTCACTACCGTTTTATCATTATTTAATAATTCCTTCGAAATCATGCATTAAAGCAATGAGAAGCTTGGAATTGAATGGAATGAGTGATTGGGAAGGAGAACTCATGAGCCTTTAATTTGAACTAGGAGGGAGGTTAGCAATTGCAATTCTTTTAATAATAAAAAATTAGGATAATTTGATCAAATTACTTACTAAAAAAGGAATACGAAATGCTTTAGTGGGACAACACAAACAAAAAGGTGAGGGAAAGAAGGAGTATTAGAAAGGGCTCATATGAAAGGCTTGTGTTTAGTATGACTAGATTGGTAATGGTCCATATAGTACACATACTCTCACTTCGTTAATGTTTATAGATACTTTTTCGTCACATCAATTACACAATATACTGCAAACGCGGTGTCTCATTTGGCTCTCAACATTTTCAATTTCGTTAGGATCTACAATATAATTTGGATGACAGCTTGTTAATATGTGTGTAAATTGTACTAATATGCCACTCCCCTAGAAAACTCTCATCTCTCAATCTTGTTCACACCCTCATCCCAAGATTTACTTATATTTTTCTTGTCTTTGCTAGATCACTCCAACTCTATTCTCTGTATGATAAGAATCTATCATCTTAGGTTTTGAGTTATCCATCTTATTTTCCCATCCCCGTTGAAGAATGTCCTCTTAGACCACTTTGATTTTATCAAATCATTGCTTGATTATCGGCATATATTTTTTGCTACCATAGCAACTATAACTTTGGAGATCATTGCAGGTTTTACATGGGACTCTCCTGGTGAGCATCCGTTGATACTCTGATCATTGCTACCATATTCAAAACTCCTTGACCCATCTTGTGAAATTCACTAACTCGAATGATACTTTTACACCTTCCTATCATTGTTATGCCTCCTAATTATATGACCGCATGCAAGGCTTCAAAGCCTTCTTTAGACTTTGTTGTTGTCCTTTGATTGTGAATAATCCCAACTTCTTTTAGAATTTCCTATATTTATGGTATGTTGATAGGATACCTCTTCAGTTATGAATCCAAGGCCTGTAATTTTATATTATATGAAGACAAGCAATCAATTATACAAAAGTGTTCATAAGGGTTTACTCCCTTGGCATACATTATAAGTCTTATGTCCCCTAATATGTACTTTGTTTCACCACTAAATCCGAAAAGTACGGTTGATTTCTAGGTAACATCTTTCCAAATGTGTTTCATCTCCTCCAAGTTCTATAGCACATTTAAATTGACCTAACTTCCATTATAAATCAGGATTCTCTTAATCTCACAATTAGCCATTTGTATCATCGATCACCACTAGTCCATCATTGTGAGCGTCCCCAATATGTAGCCTATCCAACTCGTCAAAGATTAGTGATTTTGGGTGAATTATCTCATTTGGTTAAGTTTTACCCCCTGCTGATCTATCTCAGTTTCCCTTCATCTCTCTTACCTATAGAATACATCAAACCACAAGTGGCAAATCCACCAAATTGACTCTTATTTCTTTCGAAATGGGATGGGGTGATGCATGTATGTCCATATGTTATCTTCTTGTCTTTTTTCCTTCCTTTAAACATCTCCTTAAGATTCCCTTTGCCAAGGAGGTAAATCATATGTTTGTATATGGCAATGTATTTCCTCAATGGCATGACCCACATTTTCATGGAAATGTGCAATACTTCGATTGATCTCTATAGTGATTGCAGTCTATCAAAGCAAAGTGAATGAAATAAGCCGACCTTGTGGAGGGTCAGATTCTCCTTGGTATTTAGTCAGAAGTAAATATCGATTGCTTTTGAAAGTTCAACAAACATTAATAGATTCATTTATTTCTACAACGTAAATCTTTGATCAAAACAAGTGAGGTTCTATAAAAGTTCCAACACAACTAAAATGAAAATAACATTAATAAAATGATTGAGCCCAGCACAAAAACCAAAAAAAAACTAAAAAAGAAAATTGCCTTATACCATTTAGGAATGTTTTAGCAATAATTGCCAATATGCCCCTTGCATGCACTCCATAACTTCATACACAGTCTTTACCTGCAATTATACTCAAATTCAAGATAGGTACAGGTGCTATAAGGGGAACGACCCAAAACATGCACGTGTCAGCAGCAAGGCTGAATAAGGAAATACAACAGTGCAAGAAGGTATTGAAGTCACACATTTAAATGTATGAGGTAGTACTTTTTTAAACCTTTCCAAGAATAGTTCACTAGTTTACAAATATCAAACAAGATTCGTTTTGTGCGATAGGTTCTCATTTCAAATTAAGTACGTATCATTTTACAGAGTATTGCAAGGTCCTACACCTACACATCCCTATAGTAACTTCTAATGCCTAATAGTTTCCATCTTTAAGTGCGCACCTCCCTTTCTTAACGATCGTAGGAGACTAGGAAAGTCGTTAAAAGGGAATAACTATTCAGGCGGGTGAGACCCGGTTTGATTCATCATGTTCACATAGTTTCTCCGATAGGGGACAATCTACGGTCAATACCAAATCATATCCAAGTATATGTAAAACAACGACGTACAACCTTGTTTCTCATCATAAAAAACCATGATAAAACTGAGATTTTAAGTTCACATAGAAATATAGAATCATAGTTTTAGAAATAATTAAGAAATACCAAACATGCTCGTTCTTAAACTCGATAAATTACGTAGCCATTTACAAAAAGGTGTTCTTAGAAGTTCCATTTACCTTTCAAGGTGTTTCTCTGCTCAACTCCTTTGACAACTTCTCAACAGACCCGCACTCGAGCTAAAATCTGCTTCTAAATTTCTAACTCTGGCTATAAAAAACCTTAATAACCATAAACTTCCAAGTTATAATTAAATCAATAACCTCAGTTTATCTTAACTTAGCTACAAACAACCCAAAAACACATACTTTAAACATCTACAACGCAACCCGACATCATGACATTGCTAAGTATGTATTACAACATAAAAGTTATTTTATTAATCATGGTGGTGCGGCACTGGGCAGCAGTGGCACGCGACGCGATGCAAGGCTCGGCTACACACCACAGCCTTTGCAGCCACACTACTTAAGCACGCGCAAGGAGGGTGCAGGCAACAACCCTATGCGACTTCTTCCCCCCCCCCCCCGGTTCTCGGCCTTTCACGTCATCATCCTCATTATCACACTCCACCATCATGTCCAACAACAATAGCAGCAACATGACATCCCAAACTCGACAACAATATATAATAATGTCAAACACGCAACAGAGGCATTGAAAATCTTTCCCCCTTCCTCCATGCGAATAAGCGCACACCAGCATTATTCACGAAAAAATACTTAAACATCAACCAAAACAGCCACAACATAACTAAAACTCGTAATTCAGATAATAAAACATCAGAAACAACTCCTAACACAACTAGTTATAACATAATAATAATCAATAAACAATATAACATTAAGCCCTAACACTACTTATGCTAGGCCCATATAACAAAGCCTAGAAGATGGTTTTTATAATTTTAAAACTACTTAAAACAATAGTAAACACAAAGGGTGAAGTTAGGATACCTTTAGAGGAAGACTGGAACAAAGAGAAGCAGCAACAATGGTGGAAAATTACTCCTAGGGCTTCGACCACGTGGAGAAGAATGGGTTTTTTTATCTTAGGGGGGCGTGCATGAAGGTGAATGAGAGGGGTTTTAGGGTTTTGTTGATATTTTTGTACAAACCTCCTTTATTCCAAATTAGGAAGGTTTTCCTAAAATGTAGTTTTCCATAAAAAGTGTAGGAAATCGGAATTCTAAATATAGTAAAAAGACGAGTAAAACAAAGAAACATAGAGCTTAGGTCAAAAGCTTTATTAATATATATTTTTTTTATATTTATTTAAAACTCGTAGAGTTATTAGTTTGCTTAAAACTGGATAATGTCTAAAAATCAGAGGAATAAAATAAAGAATGAGTCTTTATAAAATATGAGTAGCCCTAAAAATAAGGACACCAAATATTCCCTAAATATTGAAGTGCCACAGTGCACTAGGGAGAATTTAAGCTATAACAACATGTGATCTTAACTGAGAGTAAGTCGCATTTGTATGAAATCTAGGTAGTCTTAATTAGTTTCATCCATCTCCATTCAGTGGTATTTCCACAACCATAATTGTCTTTAAATCTCTATAGTTCTACTGGTTCACTAGCTATGACTCTTTTAATGTCAATAAAAAAATTACTTTTCTTTTTGGAATAATTTCTTTTGTCACCCTGTGATAATAGTGTCGCGGCTAAAAGAAGATATTATCAAGGGTATAAACTTAAAGAATATACGTGAAATTACACGCTCACATTTTTCTGAGTCCTGTTTTCTTTTTTGTTTTTTTTTTCGTGACGAGGCTTAAATAGTCCTTTCTCAACATCGGCGCTTTTAGTATGTTGAACGATTAACAAGAACGATACCAAAGCCTCCTAGAAAACCAACAAATTATATGCAACGGATAATTCCTTTGAAAGCAAGACACAAGCGTCACTGTTATCTCATTTTGTTTAGACCCAAAAAAAAAAAAAAACACTGTTATCTCATTTGGTCCCACAAAACAGCAGGCCAAAGAGGTTCTAGAAGGACATACAGTACAAATATACTAACTATATAACTGCCGACAGTAACGAGCTGAGTCCCAAAAATTGAGAAGTCTAATACCGTTGCTGTTCTATAGTTCGATTGTGATGGCTGGAGCTCTCCAACCTTGCCAAGTTGATTGATCATGACAATCAACAGCGCAAGTGAGAGGTTCTATAACGCACTTCCTGTTACCTGTTGGCATTTTCTCGTCTTATGGAAGTCGTTCGTCTAATGAACAGTTCCTCGCTTCTATCTCATACCAAACTGGCAAGGTTCCTTGAATAAATATCAACATTTCAACATCAGAACATCATGTTAGACACCACCACCACTACAAACAAGTTTGTTTGACAACATGGTATACAGGAGCTGCATGATTCGTTAAGATTTTAGAAATACAAAGCTAGTTCTAACAAGGAGTTTAGCAGCAAATCTTCGACCTCAAAACCCATTCCCTTTCAAGGATATCCTACTTCAGAGCTGAGATGAACCTAATTCAGTATATCAGTTGAGTTCATGCAGTCGACCTCCTACACTTTCATTCCAAATGGCTTTCAGCTTACATTTAGCACAAACTCTACGGGTCTATACCATCATAGTCTAGACTGAGAGGTCAATACAAATAAAAATTCTAAACTCATCAACCAAGACAAGAACTGGACATGCCCTAAAAATACATATCCAACGAGATCTTACAGATCACATGGCAATATGTGATGCTTCCTCTTTCCAACTAGCCCTAATGTTCAGAGGAGCAAACAAATATAAAATTAGAAACCTCTTTACCTAAATGCAGTCCTCAGCTACCCAATAAACGAAAAAACATCCATTTTCTCAGATATTTACAAAAACCTAATGTGAAGATCTCATATCAGCTTCTCACCATGGCCCAGTCTGGGTCCTCCTGAGTCGCTTCCGGGGTCCAGATTGTGCATTCATCATCTCCAGCACCTGTTATTTACTCACACCATCAACTTCGAGCATTTAAAACATGACTCAAACAACATTCCAAAGCTGACCACATCGACAGTAGAATAATGCAAACTAAAAGATCGTGATACTAATAAGTTTGGATTCAGTGAACCAGCATCACCCACTTACGGGACATCACAAGATACAATTTAAAGATGTTCATCTTCTGTAATTCAGAGCTATATGAAACCAGGCCTCAAATTGGACAAAGAGGATGACCTTTTGCTAGAATAATGGTGTCGGTTTTTTCTTAATACAAGCTACAAGTGGCATCAGATTTCTTTCAGACAGGATCTAATATTGTCAAGGATAATGAGGAAGTCATAAATTACAAAAGCAAGACGGTGTACAGATTGAGATTCCTGTACAGCTCTTACGTCTTAAGGGAAATAGGAAATCAAATTGTCAACAGAGAAAAAGGATTTACAAGTAAGCTAGCTAAGAAGTGGATTTTAATGATTACACGACCAAGGCCAAAAACCATACTTATAGATCATATAACATTGGTTACCTGATTTTTCTGCATTTCCATAATTTCTGCCTGCAGTCAGAAAAGTCGAATAAATCATGATTAGCTAAAACAAATACATAGTAGAGAATTAAGAAACAAAGAAAAAAGTACTACGATACCTGTTTCGTCCGTAATTCTTCATTCTCCTCTTTAAGTTTTGCAACTTCCTGCTCCAGCTCCATAGTATAGGCCTAGAGAGAGCATAAATGCAAAAAAAATGAGTCCACTATAAAAAAAAAAAGGTATTTGGTTTGGTCATTAAAAAATTGCCGTCCTTAGCTCTCTGGCTTCACTGTTGTTTCTAATGCACCATCTGTGAGCAAGCAACACTACGGCCATATTGGTGAGGAGTGCTTTTATCTACTTACATTTATTTGTGTACTTTCTTAACACAAAGACTAAATATTGCTATGACTTTGAGGGGGGTAGAAAGTACAAGTCAACAACAAGATAACAGTCAAATCATTGTGGGGAAGAGGCAGCTTCAGTCACCTGTAGTACATTCAACGACAGAAGAAACAGTTGCTTGAAGCATATCAACTACTTTGGCCCCACATTTAGCCATATATGTATACTACATCTAGATGACACGTGCACTAGATGTTCATGAAATAAGCTTCATCTTCCATCCTCCCACCCTAAAATAGTAATGATGACAAAGAAAGAAAGAAAGAAAGAAAGAAAGAAAGAAAGAAAAAGGGCAAAGGACCAAAAAAAGGCCAGATTTAAACATGAAGGAGATTCCAGAGAACAGAGAATGATTTAAAAAGAGCCTGAGGCAATGCAACAGGGACTAATGGCAGTTTGGTATACAGAATATCCACGTGTGGATTGTGTTCTTTCAGTCCAAACCCTCTAATGTCACAAGAAATGGCAAAATATTAAAAAAATGGTCCATGAACCATGGCCAATTTACCCTGTGAAACATGGTACATAGTAAGCAAATCAGTTATGCAGAGCTACGACATCATTCACACTATATGCAGTTGCTTTCCTTTTCTCCATGCACTAAGATATCCTTCACTTTGCTTACTGTCTACCCTATGTCGTCTTCTTTTTTTGTTTTTTACAAATTCCCCTGTGCTTCCCTTACCAGATCTTTTAACTTTCCACCTGCTCTGCTATGTTTCTGGTGAAAGAAGCTCAATGATGCACGTTAAAATTCGAAAATAGAGGAAGTAGAGACAAATGTTGTGTTGTGATATAAAATTATACAAGTGTTCACCCAAATGACAAATCACCTGAACTTGTGATCAGAAGTTCAGGTTGAAAAATGACCATCTACTGATTAGATAAGAGAAGATTGTCTTCACACAGTAGTGCATGTACGACGCAAAAGGTCAAGCAAACTGTAGGACCTTATTCATGTTGCCAACCAGACCTCATAAACTATCAATCCAATCAACAATTACCATCACCAATCCCCAAACTAGGATTGAATTTTGACTCGCAAACATGATTAACATCAAGGAACATGCATTCATGTCAAGCAAGTGTAGCAGGAAATAAATAGGATAAAAAAGGACATCAACATTAACAACCCTGAAAACGTATAATGGCACCTCATTTGCTAGATCCCAGAGGTGTAGCACAATAAAATGAAAAAGAAAAAGGCATAGTAGATAACCTGTTTGCGTGCTCGTGATCTTGCCGCAGATTCTCTGTTCTTTATCATCCGTCTTTGTCTTCTCTCAACAACTTTATCCACGGTGCCAGATTTTCTCCCCCTAAAACCTCCATTGAATACGTAGGGGACCGGTGAAACAGAGGATGTATCCCCATTACTCCTTGCAAGCCCATCAGATGACAAAGCCGCAGGAGATCCAGCAGGGACACCAATCGCTCCACCGCCTAGCCCAACCATGCCCATCCCTCCACCCTGTAATGCTGAATTTGGCATCAAATTGCTGTTAATTCCTGGATCACCTAATCCAACAATACCACCTCTAATCCCAGGACTACCTAGCTGAGCATTTCCGGGCAGTGTCATTGCAGTTCCATAAGAAACAGCAGGCTGCTTAGGATATAGTGGTTGATGGTGATGCTGTTGCTGATGCTGATGCTGATGCTGATGTTGTAGTTGAAGTTGTTGTTGCTGTTGCTGTTGCTGTTGCTGTTGATGGTGCTGTTGCTGTTGCTGTTGTTGCTGCTGCAGTGGCTGTTGGGGAAGCTGTGTTTGTGTTGCCTGTTGCTGAGCAGTTCGCACTCCATTGACATTTAGCGGCAAATTAGTCGATTGCAAGTTAATCTGGTGATTAGTATCTGCAATATGATTACCCATCAAATCAACGCCTCGGCTAGGTTGCTGAAAATTGATGCCAAACGCTGTATTATTATTGTTAACATTATTAGACCGTGTTAAATCTCCGAAGATCCCACCACCAGCAGTACCAGCACCAGTCATAGGCTTCCCAAACTGTTGAGTTTCTTCCCTCACAACCCCAGCTCTCACCAAAAACTCTTCCAACGTGATCTCCCCCAAAGTCTGCTGTCTCTGAGTCTGGGGTATATTAGATCCTCCTCCACCATCCTTCCCACCACCAAACTCTTTCGCTATATCCTTCCATACCTCATCAACCGTCTTCTGACTAAGCGTCCTAGGTAGCGTCAACGATCCCTGTCGCTGCAAATACCCGCCACCCTGATTTCCCCCGTCTTGACCACTAGCCCCAGCAGCAGAAGCAGCCGCAGCAGCAACTGCTGCCGCTGCTGTCGCCATAGACTGAGTCTCTTCAGCACTCCATATGTTCTTCAACAATTCATCCATATTCATAGACCCAAAATCCTTCCCCATCCCACCTAGTGTACTCTGAAATTCATCGAACGTCAACGAATATATCGAGGGTTGCCTCGTCAGAGGAAAGTTCCCTGACCCTGGTGGCCTCCCACTTCCACTCCCATCTCCTGGTGGCTCATTCCCAAAGTTCTTAAAATTCATATTACTCCCCATTTACCTAAAATCTCAACACTAACTAATCTCCACCCACACAAACTTCTCAAATCTCAGTAACTTCCAATATCACAGTGTCTATACCACTATCAATATATCAAATCCTTACATGTAAAACCAACCACATAAAGTTCCCAAATCTTACCAACTTTTCAATATCACTACCTCTCAATCCAATCACAAAACCAATATATAAACCCTTAGATATAACCTGGTGTAAACAATGTCCAAATTCCACAACACCTTCAGCACCCACTGAATATATATACAAAATATCCTTTCCAAAACCCTGCAGAACCAGAAATTACATAATGATTAGATTACTCATACAAAGTACCAATCACTTAAAACAAATTACCAAGCTAAACAAAACCCAGAAACATAAGGCATTTCAGGGTTATAATTGGATCAAATTTCTCAAGCAAAAATCACCAACAACCCACATAAACATCACACCTTCCTGGATCATCACGTGTACTCAAAATTTCCATTGAATTATGACTTTGCTGGAAATGAAAATGCAAAAAGATAACAACTTTCCAACATTGAATGTAAATAAAAAGAACCCATTTTCCAGTAGTCCATTTCCAACCCATCAAAGAACAAATTTTTATTTACTTGTTTGGAAAACTGTATTAATCACTATGATTAATATTAAGCTAGGAAGATAATATGGAGGGAAAATTGAGACCAACAAAAATTAGCCAAAAAACAAAGAAAAAGGAAGTAAAGATTGTAGTAGTGTATATCTTTTTTACTTACCACTTGCAAAGGGTGGGAAAATTTATTTTTGAGGGAAATGAAAATATTAAGACAAGTGCGGCGGAGATGACAAGTGTCGACTGTCTAGCTCCTTATGTTTTAAAGACAAGAAACACAGAGAGTTAAAAGAAGAGTTCTTGTTCAGTTTACTTTACTTCTATTATTAAGTATTTATTTGTTTGTTTGTTTATTGAGGGAAAGAAATATATGTATGGAATGAAAGGGAAGTGTTGTTGATCGCCCACATTTTATCTTAACTTTTATTTTAATGGTTGGGGACCACAAAGAGGGGGGCACGTGGACCACTCAAAGTGTAGTAGGAGGAATTGATGGGACTTGATGCCACGCTAGCCAATGAGAGGGTGAGACCTGTGTGGATCTCAGCCGTCCACGTTGCGGATAATGAGCGGAGTTGATGAGAAAAGTCTCTTGCTCTTTTTGTCGTTTTTTGTTGGGGGTGTTGTGTGCTAATGTGCGCTTGGTAGTGGAGTGCACTGTACTGGTCTACTGGAGTTGTGTGATCATCATCATCATCATCATCATCATCATGAG
Source organism: Corrigiola litoralis (assembly GCA_901111285.1). Taxonomy (NCBI): domain Eukaryota; kingdom Viridiplantae; phylum Streptophyta; class Magnoliopsida; order Caryophyllales; family Caryophyllaceae; genus Corrigiola; species Corrigiola litoralis. The sequence continues at coordinate 36,142 of CAAKMY010037968.1, forward strand.
AGGATTGGTGGATTCATGTGTTGGGTGAAACGCGGAGGATTGACTGTGAGAGGTTTAGGGAGCTAGGGAGCTGCCACTTCAGCTCATTTTGGGGTCGTAGGTAGGGGAGAGCAAAAGGATCCGAATATCCGACGATCCGAAAATCCGATTCGATATTTGATCCCTTTTTTAGGATATCCGATTCGAAATTCATTTTCGGATCGGATATCCGACACTTCGGATCGGATATCGGATACGGATACAAATATTGGTTTTCAGTATTGTCGGATATCCGATATCCGATAATATTCAGATATTGGATATCGGATACCGGATATCCGATGGACTATTTGTTATTTTATCCGAAATTATGGAGAAACGAAAACCCAAAAATACATAACCTAAGGCCCAAACCCAACAACCTTCAAAAGTCCAAACACAACCCTAAAGTTTACTAATCCTCTCTGCCTCCCAAAGACTGACTCTCTCAAACACCTTATCTCACTCTCATACTCCCACAAACACAACCCTCAAGCTCACCCACTCAGTCACTCATCCACTCACCACGACGCTATCTCGTCGAGCACCCTCTCCCTCTCCTCTCCTCCAACCCCCTACACACCTCCTCTTCGTCTACGTCGCTCTCTCTCTCCGTCGCTCTCGCATTGAACCCAGCTCGCCGTCGCCGTCGCCGTCGCGAAGCCCTAGTCAAGATAAGGATCTCATTTGCCGGCGCCGTCTACTTATTCTCTTAATATTCTGTAAATTAATGAAAAAGTGAATACTTTTTACCAATTTTTGTTGGGGTTTGATGTGGTTAAGCTTTAGATTAAAACTAGTGTTGATTTGTTGGAATAGATGAATGTTTGACAAATTACATGGCTTTTTGGTTTAGTTGTAATTTTCTGGGATTTTTTTGTTGGTAATAGATGTTTATTTTTAGTCAAATTGTCATCCTTTACTTTTGGTTAATTTCTGCCTTTGAATTTTTTTTTTTTTTTAGTCTTTGAATTTGTTTTGGGGTTTTGGCGTTTTTTTTTTATTTTTTTATTTTTTAACGGATATCGGATATTAGCTATATCCGATCCGATTATTGTCAAATATCGGATATCGGATATCCGAAGTTTTCGGATCGGATTCAAATATCAATTCTTCGTTTTTTCGGATATCGGATATCGGATACAAATATCAAAATTTGGCGATTTCGGATCGGATATCCGATCCGTGCTCTCCCCTACTCGTAGGTTGTGAATAAGTGAATTTATGGGCATGGGAAAAAATCTTAGTGTAGTAAACTAGCTCAGAATGTAAGAGAAGAAGGAAGAGAAGAAGTAAACTCGTAGAATATATTTCAATCTAATAATTTTATTCATTCGTAAGCTCATATTTTATAGGCGAGTAAATCTTACTTTTTACTATGCATGATTTATGGATCTCACTTGTTAGAACAGTAGTATAGCAATGGGAAAATTAGGAAAAACTTATCGGATTCAAAGCTGTGTCGTGGTATGGTAGCCACTGACTTGAAAGATATTACGGCCCGGCAATGGTGGTAATCGTTCACACGGCGGAATAATCTCCCCAAGGTTAACACAGCAGCCTCTGGAAGTGACCACTCACGAACAGAAGCTTTGGAGTTTGTACAACACTACAATTACACAGGAAGAACATAAAAAAAAGGGAGAAGTGTTTGAGTTTTTGTGTGTCGGGAATGAGCTGAAGCAGAGGGAATTTATAGGAGCCAGAGAAGAATTGTTACAGAGACAAGAATTTGTAATCTCGGTCATATACTCATAATCATGATTATCCATAATCACGATCATTAAGAACGAGAATAATGCATCTGGATATCTCCTAAAATGAACCTGGACAATAAAAACAAACCAACCAAGCTCTAAAAATAGAGTTTAGTTAAAATTCCCAAGCCCATGCCCATGGCCCATGGCCCGGTCCAGGTGGGCGGCGCGCGCGCGCGTGTATGGTCTAGCCCAACAAGGCCTACCCCCACAAAAGCCCCTTTAGGCTTGTTACTTGAACATATGAGGATGGAAGACAAATATATATA
>CAAKMY010037969.1:0-25416 GCA_901111285.1 Corrigiola litoralis
CTTTATATATATATATTGATTCTAATGCTAAACCAAACTTGGTTTCATATCGATATCATATTGTAAATATTGGAATACTCAGTGTTATGGTTGAGATTTGATGAGAAATGATGAATACCTAAAAGGATTGATAGTATTACATTAATACTTATGCTAACAAAAAAATATGAAATATCAAGCACTACTTTGTCACATAAATCCAAACACTAAATGACATTAGTAACCTGATTAGCTTAGCATCATTTTCTTAGTAAGCAGAATTTCGCATTTGATTAAAAAAATGTACACTGCCATGCGTAACTGAAGAATTTGGAAAGCATGTACATATATTTGTCTGTTATATCTTTGTTTGTTTCTGTTAAGTCTGCAAGGTGAAAATTGAATCCGCAAACTCAATATGAAAGTTAAGATTTTCGTTACACATGACAAGTCATCTGTGCATACCCTAAGCAAGCATAAGAACTGCACATTTCAGGTCGTCGTTGCAAGTGAAACAGTCAATTTCCTCTACAAAAAGGAAAAGGCAACTAGAGTTAAAACAAACAAATAAATACCTCATACGTAACATAATGGATATAGACAATCAAGTTAATCATTTTTCTATATAACCACTCTCCCATCATCCGGCAGACTTCTTATATAATATTACAGCTCGATGATCAAAACCAAGTACAGGGTGACAACAAACATGGTCAACCGCTACCAAAGCTGTTAGTGGAGAAAGTTACCTACCACATTGCATACATCTAAAGTAATGAAAGACAGATAATTCCCCACGACAAGACCATCCAAAAAAATTGTAAGAGATTAAGAAAAAGATGAAGCAGGTGGCTTTCATCATCTTCGCGATTTTGCTACTCGTACACCCGGGTGCTCCTGTGTATTCACAAAATGTAGATTCCTGCACCAACAACAATATCAACTTCAATGACATTGTCAACTTTGACACCACGGCTATGTCCTGCCAATCTGTTTGGAAGGCTCAAGGGTACACCCTCAGGGTAAGTTATGTCTAACTCCAACTATTATTCTAGTCTCTAGCACCCGCCTTGAGCGTAACCATACGGCTGAGATGTCGTGGAAATTTAACCAAACTACAAGGTCCTTGTGATTATGTATATGTGTTTGTGTTGTGACAAAGTCAGATGATCATGTCTCTCTATTTTCCAGTACGCACAAGCAGGACCAGAGCTGTGGAGCTTCTTACTTTCAGCTCCGGATTCCAGCTGCTGGATTGGGATGGGCTTCTCGACCAACGGGTTAATGGTTGGGTCCAGCGCAATGGTGGGTTGGGTACACCAGAATGGCACTATTGTGATCAAGCAGTATCACTTGAAGGACCAGGATCCCAACCAGGTGCTGCCTGATCAGGGTGAGCTCACGGTAGTGCAAAACTCGACAACGATGTTTAAGCAGTCAAATCGCATATATATGGCCTTCCAGCTCAGCACAGCACAACCGCGGACGGAGGTGCTCTATGCTGTGGGGCCCTATGGCGGGCTGCCAGCTGCCAGTAAGGGGTTCAAGTTGAGCCAGCACCGGGACCAAATCAGCACTTCATTGGATTACAGTACAGGTAAAGCTCACGCATAATTGTTAATTTGGTCAACATATGGAAGGATTTATTTTATGCTACTAGGACGTGTTCCTTTTGTGTACCAGACTAGACGTGATGGCACTTTAAAAGGAAATTGACACAAAACATGACACTTGATGGTGTGGAAACAGATACCATATTCACATAACCAAGACTTATTCTACCAAGCGTTGGGATCCTCCAGAGTTAAAAGCAACGAGTTTAGAATTTAAATTACACTTCCCCTCTTCATTTTTAGATATCTCAGGCTCATCTCACTATCATATTTTGTATACCTACTCACCCCACCAGAGATTCAACCATCAGCTTATTTAGAAATTAAATATGGCAACAGTCACATTCGCGACATTATTTAATACATACTTGAGTGAGTTGACAACAGGATGCGAAGATAAATAATTTCCCAATGGAGGACCAATTAGGCATAACCTAGCTGAGCGTTCTTGCATTCTCACTGTGCATTGCACTAGTACTTTCCTGGAGATATAGTCGCCTGAGGCGCAGGGTTTCGGATTTTAGAAATTTGAGTTATTGTTGCAGTAGAAAGTATCTTTCCAACCCCAAACATATTTTATGAAGTCAAACTACATTGCCAATTCATAGCTACAGTCTACAGGTAGGCTTCACATTTTGCAACTTGGACTCTTTAGATGTTTCGGACTCCTTAAAAGTATCCGACAAAGAGATGTTTCTTAAATGTCTTCTAATTTCAAGGATCATACCCAAGTGTCCATATCAGTTTAAGGTATTGAATATGGCTTCCATCACGTATATCGCATGGTAGATGAAGTAACTGAGGAACAGAGCTTCACATTACTTCCCCTTGCTCCCCAGATTTCTGTCTAGAAACTCCCAGCTTCTGTTATATAAAGAATTGGCACTCAAAATGTCTGACAAGTTCCCATGCCAAGTATTCAAGCTTTTACACCATTCTGAGAATCGTTAATTCTGTTAAAGCATGTCAGCAGAACTGGCTAATTTTTCCAATGCACAAGACTACCATGATAACTCCCAAAAAAATAAAAATTGATATTCATTGGGTCTGCTAGGAGGAAAAAAAAATACTTAAATGTACAACCTCCACCTACAATGTCCCATATATGATATCAGCTAGTAAAGATTTTTCTCAAATTTATATCTCTTCAAACAAAACTACCAATAGAAGTAATTATCCTACAAATCCATTTATTTCCTTCTAATATGTAACAGGGCAAAGTCAAACACAGAGCAGCCCGTACACAGGATTAAGAAGAACTCATGGAGCTTTGAATATGCTAGGGTGGGGAATCTTGATGCCAGCTGGAGCAATAGTTGCTAGGTACTTCAGGAAGTGGGATCCACTCTGGTTTTATTCTCACGCTGCAATTCAAGTCTTCAGCTTCCTATTTGGACTAGTTGGTTTCATCTTAGGGTTTGTATTGAATGGGTTTATAAATGCAAGAGTGATGCACCACAAGAACATCGGTATCATAATTCTTATACTTGGTTGCCTTCAGGTATGATTCATCTACATTTCTATTTAGTATCTCAGAGAGACAGAATACTTGATAACAGTTCAGCAAATAAGATCGAGTGTTTAATTTGGTGTAGGTGATAGCTCTCTTGGTTAGACCACAGAAAGGATCAAAGGTGCGAAAGTACTGGAACTGGTACCACCATAATGCAGGAAGAACCATGCTTATATTGGCAATGTCAAACATATTCTATGGAATTCATTTGGGTATGGAGGGCGCAAGTTGGTACGGCACCTATGCAGTGATTGTTGCATTTTTGTTTATAGTGGCGATTGTTCTGGAGATCAGGTTGTGGAAGCAAAAATGATTTTGTATGGCTTGATACTAGCAGTTTACAGTGAATATACTTGTTTTGCAGAGATACTGATAGAATTTGGCAATTAAGCACTTATGTGTCATTACCTTCACATTACATTTGCATTCTAATTCTTTATCTTTAATCTGAAATGCTGAACTGCACTACATCTCTGTTTCACAGTTTCTACCTGAAGATTCTTCTTCACTTGAGCTCTAATTCTAAGACTGGATAACAAGGATCTGTCTCTTATCTAAGTCGATAATTGACATGTAGACGACAAGAGCGAAGATTTTCATTAATATGCAAAGAACTAACTTCTATAAATCAAATATATCTTGTCAAGACTAAAGAATATAGCCCCAGATGAAAGATAAATCTGGATTAGGTAGCATCTTTGTATCAGGCCATAAATGAAAAGATTACGTCATCCGGAACAACAGGGAGGGCAAGGAGTAATGTCACTCCAAAGTGATCTTTTACAGAGGAGAAAAAGAAGCCCCCAGACAAATGTCCTCCCTCCCTATCTACAACCCCTTCCAGGACGGAGCCGTATGACACGATATTGAGAAAAAATTATAGACAAGCAATACTTCGTAGCCAATATTTAATAATATTATCATGCATATTACCCCTCCAAACTTCTACAGGAAATCTAACAAAAAATGGGAGGTATGTCTTGTCTCCTCACCTTACTTTTACACTTCCGTTCAGGTGATTTCAAAAATGTTCAGCAAGTTTAAAAAACTTCAATTGAAGTGAACAGAACCTTATATGTTGAAGCAGATTTGCTAATCCTGAATAAATAAAAGTGTGAAATCAAATTGGTAGACACAAGAAGCGTCAAGCTCACCACATTTACAGAATTTCTTGTTTGAGATAACAAGAATCGAGCAAGCATCAAGCATTGACAATTATCAATCTCTTTATGATTTATGGCAAAATCACATGTTTTCTTTTAGAAGTCAGGATTACTTTATCTAAAAGAGGAGAATGGCCACTGACCAGGTGATACACTCAAGCCAATAGACTTATCAACAAGCAGCACATCAACAAAAGAAATCATGGCAAAATCTGCAAAGAAGCTAACTGAAACAAGAATGATTAAATTACTTTAGAAGAAGAAAAATCTTTACAAAACTAGACGAAGACCAATACGATATTTGGCCTTCAAAGAAAATCGCAAAATGTATTTGAGAAAAAAGACATACTGGTAAAAACTGTACTTTGCGCTCATAACAGCTCAAGATGGATTCTGATCCAGGCAGAAAAATGTACAGTCGAATCGAACTTTAAAAGGTAGAAACCACCACATCAACCTTCAGTACTGAGGGCACAAACAGAGCTTATCCGTTCATTTTCTGGAAGAACTGACCAATTAGGAGACTGTACAGCTCTCAGCCACTTAAAATCATCAACATTCGCCCAATTTCCAGTCTCTTCATCAAGTCTTGACTCCTTTAAATCATCCTCGAGCCCTTCATACTTCAGACAGTAGGGTGCAAACCTGACTCCACTGCTGTCCTCAATTATGGGACGACTCCGCACCCTCAAGTAAAAGTCACATGCCCTAGCATTATGAATCCTTATCTGATGTGATGCCAATACCAAAGCACAGTCTTCAACATCATCAATCAGCACAGAACCCAGTGCAGGCCCTGCATAAACTTTGCAATTCCGTAACCTATGAATGAAAATTGCCCTTGACCTGCCCATCAATCTCACCTCACAAGAACTAAGGTCTGACAATGTGAACTCCCCCATATCCTTCCCCTTCAAATTCTCCACCAGAACCTCTCCTTCTCGATTCCTGAACCCTGGGGTATCCAGAAAAAGGCATGTTTTCTCATCAGAAACCACATCAGGTTTCTCATCTTCGGCTTTCTCCACAGCTACAACTGGCTGGTTTTGCTTCGCAGCTTTGTTTCTAAAAGAAAACTTCTTTCTGGGGACCAATTTCAAGGAGACGTTTTCGAGGGACTCTTTCAAGTCAGAAATAGTTTTGAGAGAAGCACGAACTTCATAAGATGGCAAATGGTATGAATTCTCCGCAAGCAGTTTCTCAATGTCAGAAATAGAAGCAGACACATTATCAAGGTCCGGTTTAGTGAAAGACTCCGGAGCTTGTTCGATTCTACTGAGTTCATTAGTTATTGACTCCTTGAGGTCAGCAAAGCGAGCAAGAAAGGACTCTGTTGATTCAAACGATGGCGATGTATCTGACTCCTTGCTTCTGACACGCGCCTGATGGCGGTTAGATAGGCGTTCAAGCATAGCTTGGTGCTTCCTTTGGATGGCTGTATCACTCTCGTCTTCCATTGCCAAGAGATACCTCAAATATCTGATGATCAGCTAATCTTAAAGAACCTAGCACGACCTCTTCCTTGAACAACAAACACTACCTGGACCACATACAAGTTAACAACAATATCAAGACCATGAAAAGGTGATAAAATAAAAATTCCTAATAGTAACTCCAATATTGTCTCAGCATTGTTAACACAACTCTAATCAAATCAACCAAAACACAATTTTGAAGTAAAAGAATTTCACCCAAAACCAAACTGAGCCTAAGGCCTTCTACTCCTCACATAAATTTCAGTAAAGTTCAGTTCTTTAACTAAGTTCCAGTTCCTCTCAATAAGTTTTAATTCTTTTTAGTAAGTTTTAGTTCATTTCAGCTTCCTTGGTTGCTTTTTTTTTCATAACTTTCAGTAAGTTTCGGTTCCTTTTAAGTTCCTTTCAAAATCTTTCAATTCCTTTGAGTTCAATTCAGCGAGTTCCAGTTGAAGAGAACAAGGCCTAATTTTTTATCAATCTCAATTCTCAGCCCATACACAAAAAAAACACATCAAGAAACTACACAATTGTTTGCAATCTCCTCATCGTCCAAAGTCCAAACTCTGCTACACCATGCCATCACCCCAATACCTCAGAACAAAACTCCGGCTTACAACATCGAAAACCATACCAAACCCAATAAACATTCCTCCAACAAATTCTGGGTTGCCCATCAAAAATCCAAACTTACTATAAGCTGGCTAGTGGCTACACTATATGATCTACCATTTCATAAAACCTCAGCTGATGACAAGAACAACTCAATGCTAACATATTACTGCCATTTACACCAAATAGAGCATAACCCATTTCGAAATATATGACAAAATTGCAAATGAGGCATTAAAGCATACAAAAGCAAAACATGGAAATGTTCAACATAATCATGAAAGCAATCAAGGGTCGTTTCATATGATCATAGTAAAATAGAAATTTAGAAGCAGGGAAAGTAAAGACAAGGATAAAAGAAGCTCTTACACTTTGTTTGCAAAATTGCAAAGGAAAGTCCGCAGAATGAAGGTGTTTGGAGAGGTGGGTTTTACCGTGGGATGTACTCTACTATGTGGGTCTAGTAATTAAACGGGATAGTGGGGTTATTTTAGAACCTTAATCTATTTTAGGGCGATGAATAGTAAAAAAGTTAGGACGATGAATAGCAATTTGTTTTATGTCTCTCGCTTACTCAAATTACTTTATCTGCGACTTTGTGCGCTCATTTCAGACTAAAAAAAAATTACCTTATACCTCGAAAACATTTGCTAGTTGACTAGCAAAAGTACTACTCCCTCCATTTCTTCCAATTCTTTGCATTTGACTTTACACACTTACCAAGGTTATACTTTGACTATTAATATCTCAAAATATAAAAACTTTCAACTTATAAATTTATAATGGTTAGATTTCAAGTTTAAAATACTTTTATGTGATTATAATTATATAATTTTTATTATTGTATTTTTTGATGTATTAATGGTCAAAATATGACCCCAAATAGTGTCAAAAGTCAAATGCAAAGAATTGGTAGAAATAGATGGAGTATTAGATGATACATTTCAGATTACTACTATCTTTGAAACTCCAATCTCCTATAGTAATATGTCAACCAAAATCATAAATTTGTTTTCTTATAATTGTCTAACGACTAAAACAAAAATTATCGATGAAAAAGCTACAAAATCCTGGTATTTTTAGTCACAATACCGAGAGGTATGCTTGGTCAAAGTGGTTTATAATTCACATTTGCTTGTCACAATTTTACGGTCTTTTGTAAATGTTTACGATGTCTCCTGCATATTTTCATCCAATTTCGAATCAAGCCCCTTAAAAATATGTTTTTCGGATGTTAGCCTTTTGACACCAATAGGTCAATTTTTACGGTTTCAAAAATATGTCAAAAGTATATGAGTAATGATGAGCAAATGATATTTTATTCCTTCAAATTGATGATATTTCACACTTTATATGGACAAATGCATCGTACACAAGTACAAAATCAATGATATTGGCTATTTTTAGGCTATATTTCTAGTTCCATAATTTGTTATAAATGTTTATAATGCCTATTACCAATTTTCAACGAGTATTCCACAAAAAAAAAAAAAAAAAATCGGCTCAAATTTTCTATTTCAAATGTCAAAATTGACCACACAACCCCTAATGTCTCTAAGAGAATGAAAAAAACTTTTGAGAACTTAATTTTTTTCTCATGATATGTTTACACCATATTTCAAACTTAATATAAGTATTTGCACCATTGACATAACCGATGCTAATTTAGGGTGTTTTCTTACTATATTTCTGGTTTCATAATCAATTATAAACATTTAGGATGCATCCTACAATTTTTTTTTTTTTTTCAAAAAACCTTGCCAAAGCCCGAAATTAGGTTTCAATGTAGGCACGGACTTGGCTCGACCGCTCGACATGATAAGACATAGGACCTTTATGAATGGCAGCGAGGCAAGCACCTTCTTGGAGGTTGAAATTGTACATTAGACGCTCAAGATCTGTTGGAACAATCATGTGCAGTACAAGATGAAGGAATTATATAAGAACGAACTAATGTATACACTACATGACTGCAACTGTACTGCACAGTACAGATAGTACCCAGATGCAGGCACAAACCTGAACTAAAACCCAAATTACACTAGTAGTCAAATACTTATACCACCAAAAGACCATATGAAGCCCATGAGCAAGAAGACCGATACAAGGAGCAGCTTATCAGGAAATCTTGGCACCAAATTGATCAAATCCGACCATGGCTTAAACTGGAATCATCTTTCTGCACAGGTTTTAAATTACAGAGAAGTCATACATGCATGCTCGGGAGACGAACACACAGAAATTACACTCCCGTAGTTTTGAGCACAAGCATGGCATTAGGTTCACAGTTGACAAGTACAACTCTCACAAACAGTTAGTTCTACAGGCAACTCCAGAGCTCCTGCAAGAGCATTTGGACACAAACTTAAGGTTTTGCAGTTGCTCTTTCTTATCTCTTCCTCCGCTTATTCTCAGTCTGCAAAACAATAAATTCGCAGATCAAACTAGGGTACCAGAAAGTGGCAAACGCAACTAAAGAATCGAATTCTTTAAACAGAGGCATTGCACAAAATTCAACAAATGAACTCAAAGAAAGATTTTGGAGCACAAAAGTCTCAAGATCCATCAGATTACAAAAGCGGAACACGCCCGTTCTTTGATGAGGGCACATAGAATTTGACCTAGAATATCAATTGACTTCATAGTGATCACCAACAGTGGTGAGCAGGAAGTGTAAGAAAATCTAATGTTTTCTTCAGAGTTGGACATTATCATCAAATTGGAGATTTATTTCGTATATTTATTCTCAACTAAATATTCCTGTGAAGTACTTACAGATCGGTTTTACTTTGACTTTTCCAAGATCACCAACATGGCAGACCAAAAGAAACTGGGTTGAGATAGGACTTATGAATTCCAATGCATATAGTTAAGTTGGCAAATAAACTACCAACTCAAATGGCCAGAATAATGCTCTCAATTTATACAGCACAGAAAAGAGAAAAAGGGTTCAACACTAGCAATGACGAAACACATCGCTTCTTCCCTATTGTGAACAAGCATGATGTGAACCGACAAAAATCCATCAATAACCACTGAAGACAATTATGCTCAAATGCAGATGAAAACGACTGGCGGTTAAAGTTATTGGGGTAATTAATCACTAAATGCAGCAGGAGATAAAGGTTAACACTTAACAGTACAGCAGGATGAAGCCACTGCCTAGTCACCCATATGTTTCTTACTTCGACAAAAAAAATATTCTTTCCCTTACAAAAGTTGCCGATTCAGACTCTGACCAGAGAGGAGCCAGAGAGTCCCCTAGCTAGGGCAGGTTTGTCCGAGGAAGCAACCATCAGCAACTATAATCAGTCACCCATGCATGCATGCCTGCATACATATAAACGAGGCACTTCTGATATGAGAATGGGCAAAGAAATTTTACCTTGCCATCGGCCATTGGTGATACAGAGAATGTGTTGTTCCCTTTCTTAGGATCATCTTCAGCTACACAATCAGAGCACAGAAAGTGATCCAACTTCTTTGCTTCCTCAATTGTCATACCCATGCAGGAAGGATGGAACCTATAAGCTTCAGTGTCATTACAGTATGATAAATGATAAATAAAATCAAAGTCACACTACCATATCCCACACGATTCACCAATTATTAGAGCTAATTATCGATTATACCACCGAACCAGAGTAAACGAAGCTTAGCCTTTAAGAAGCAAAGACCAAGCTTTCTACAAATAATCTCAGTACCAAATCACGTATTCTTGACACTCAATACCTAGTAGTCTAGTACATCATGTGAAGCCACTCTATTTACCTGTAACCTAAACAAACTGATCCCCAATGGTCCTAGTCTATCACAGATAAAGCAAAGCATTCAGTTATTCAGTCCATTCCCATTTTGGATATCAAGACTAGAAATGCGAGACAAACCAACAGCATGGCAGAAATCGCAGTTCACAACATTCTTAAAAGGCAGAACTATGAGCAGATAAGCATAAGTTAATCCATGTGCAAACCCAACCCTACACAAAGATATGACGCACATGCAGACCAAAAGGAATTTTCTAGACTCAAGCACTTACCAGTCCTTACAACCTTCACATTGTACCATAAGGTCATCCGGGTTGTATGGCATTTCACATTTGCAATACCTAGAAACCAAACATAAAAACACAACCCCAACAAAAAACAATCAAAACCAACATCAAGAAACACAAAAACAACCTCGAAACAACATGCAAAATCCCAAAAAAAAAAGAAAAGTGAACCAGCACTCACACAGCAACACGGTCTGGAGTGAAAGCTCCGGTTGCAGCCTTATACTCAAATCTACAAAAGTAATCATCAGCCCCAACATTCTCAAGCTTAGTGTAGTTCTTGAAAGAGTGGACAGTACACTTCCCTTCAATCGTATGAGCACTCTGTACATCGAAATGGTCCGACAAGAACAACTCTTTCGCCCCGTGAAACTGCCTTCTTCCTCCCATTGATTCCTCTGGCCTATAATACCACCTCACTTTCACCTTCACATTGTTCCTATTATCGGCCTCAATCTTCTCCACTCGCGCAACATATGGCGGCTTCCCCACGTCCGACGGCCTCATTAGAACACAATCTCCAGCTGCACAACATTGCCCCAAAAACAACAAATATCAAAACTTCCACTCAATCACTCCCACATTTCAAACAAACAACCAAAATTCATCACCACATTTCCACAAAAACTTGGGTAAGACAGTCCTACTAAAGCAAAGATTACAATTTTCGCCGTTTCGAACTGAGCTTCTGAAACTATAAGCTGAAGCTCAGCTCACTAATTCCTATCATAGAACCATCTAACACAAGCATTACTAATCATACCAAAAATTCATTTCTTGCATTTTTACAAAAATGGCACATTTTGGGGCATTTTTTACTAGCAAAATTAATAAAGATCAAAACTTTAGACAAAACAACAAAAACCAACAAAAATTAAAGACTACCCATATGTTATTATGCAAAATATTATGCAAAAACAAGCTAATTTAAGCAAATGGGTATAATTTTTTTCTAATTTTTTTGTACCTCTGACAACCTTGTTGGTGCCTTTAATGGTATAAGAGTCAAGGTCACGCTTTCCAGGACGAGTTTTCGCCATTGATGGAGTAAAATGGAGGGTTTTAAGAGATAAAGATTGAATCTTTGAGAAGAAATTATTGAAAAACCCTAGATTTTTGGAGAGGAAAAAAGAGAAACCCTAGTTTTTCTGAGTGTTCATTGTAGGAGAGAGAGGGGAGTGAAGGGTGGTGGTGTGTGTGTACAAGTGAAAGTAAAAATGTGACAATAGCCACACAAGAAAAATACCATTGATAGAAATAAATCAAGAGAATGAAAATTACTAAATTAAATCATATAAAATTTTTTCAATTTGAATATCGAGGATACCATACACGAATTGAAGTAGAAGATTTGTTGTCGTGATGACCTTTATAGTAAATATCGGTCATGCACCTCACCTCATAGATATAACATCAAATTAGTCTAGCAGTTTAAAGTTGTTCATAAGCGAGTGTTATTATATCAATTGAGACACATGTTTTGCATTGCACCTCGACCCTTTAGACTTCTCATTGTTTTGTTGACATGGACTCGAGTAAAATTGCTTCGTAATAATAGAAGTCGAGTTTTCATAATCTCGGAGTTCATATGTAAGAGATTCTAAGTTAAAATATAATGTAGTCATTTTGTATGATTGTTTAATTCAAATGTTGTTTATTATTGTCTAATTCAGATGTTGCTCTTTTTATTGTCCAAACAAGATCGGTTTCAAATTTAATTGTTTACAGGTTGAGATATTGACTAAACTTATGTTTTATTCTATTTAATTAAGTTGATTGGATTAAACTAAAGCTATGTAGTTTGGCTGATTTGAAATGGGTAAAGCTATTTTGGAATGAATCGAGTTAACCCTAGTTTAGTGACCTCAATGTAATTGAAATATGTGTGCATTATGGAGCTGAGATAGATGAACTTATTTGAATAAAGATAAAATGAATCAGACTAAGATTGTATTTAATTGAGGTGAACAGGCTTTATCAAACATGATACAACTGAAATAATACGATGTTAACTAAACCATTGTTGAACTTATTATGAGAAAAATCAGGTGAGCTCTATATCAAACTCTTTTTTACTTAAAAAAGCATGTATGAAGCAAAATATAAATTTTTAATTGCTAGCTAAGCTAGTCGATATCTTTTCACACATAAAGATAAGTTTACTATAGGTTTTTAATCTTGTTCTCTTATGAAAGAAAGGGTATATTTATCCCATATGAGATTTAGTTTGTTGTTTGTCTGTAAGGTAAATTATATTATGTATTCATCCTACCTTAAATCATTTAGAGGTTATTTGCCACATTATCTATGGAGAAGTATATGGGATCAATATGAGTGAATCACCACATTATGATAATGAGTTGTATTTAGTCACCTTCGATTATCTTATGACCTGAATCTTATTAATCTATACATCTACATCAAACTAGATTTGAAACTGGATCAAAGCCGATATATCTGATTTGATATCCGGTTAAAAATTGGATTACAATTGTCGGGCAAGTTGTTTGTCTTTTCATTATTTTAGAATTGTTATCTTGATTATAGTTTTAGAACCAATGAAATGAACAATAACCACAACATTAGTATGATTTCTTTAACATTATAATTTAATGAGATTTACCTTAAATAGCTCATTATAGAGTACTAAGATTAAAACATAGTGAAACTATCATCAAAATATGTGTTATATATGAACCATAATTTTTTTACCAAAAAAGTTATGTACGTCACATGGGTTAATTTAACCACCTTCAAAGTTATAGCTTTGGACTTTTCATGGATGATTTTGATGTGACGGATCATGATGTATGAATGAACGAATGACAACTCAATTACTTATGAGCCAAGACCAAGTTTAAGTTGAAGATGAACTTAAATGAGGTGAATTTCGACCGAGCTAATTATATAATCTATATATAAACCAGAGTTGAACCGCTTCGAAAGTCATTATCACTTGTAATTACTACATAAATACTCTATTTGTTTATCTTTATAATTGTGACAGAGTTATTAGACAATAATAGTTATTTATTAACTATCGTAATTTATGATCAACGACAACTCATGGAAATTAAGAGTCTCCATTTACGAAAAAAGGTTCATTCTATACAGATATGGTCCTGTGGTACGTTTTTGTTTTCATGTTCAATAAAGGTCAAATGCCAACCATTCACGTCACACTCGTCAGGGCCAAATTACCAATTGGTATACAAAACTACCAATTTTTGACAGATTGGTATAAAAGTTATCTCCAGTGACATATTGGTATATAAAAAATACAATTTTGACAGATTCACCTATTCTACACAAAATCTACCAAAATTGAAAAAATAGTACTTTTCATTTACTTTTAACCAATTATTAATTGTTTATGTTTTTATTATGTACATATGATAACCTATGAACCTTTTTTTTTTGCGTAGTTTTGGACATGGTGTGTAAAGTTTTGTATATAAAAAACTCAGTTTTGATATATTCACCTATTTTATATAAATAACAAATAATCAAAAAATAGTATTTTTCATTTACTTTTTACCAATTATTAATTGCTAAATATTCCCTCAAAAAAATTATTAATAGTTGAATACCCAATTTGTATGCACAAAGTTATTTTTTAAGTTTTTATTATATATTGAAGATAGTTTAGGGCCTTTTTATTTTTTCCGAAGGTTTGGATTTGGTGTGTTAAGTTTTGTGAAAGTGACTTGAGTTATGTCATTTTAAGTTTGAAATCTATTCTTAGTATTATTTCCTTTTTGATATACAATTATGTTATACACCTTTATTCGTATAGAAGAAACATATCGTAAAATTTACTCTACAAAAAAAATATATAGTAAAGAATGGAACCATTGTCAATGTTATCGGGTTTGGGGAGGGGGTAAATGCAATTTGACAAACAAAACATACACTAAAGAAAATAAGTTGAGTTTTTCCTATGAAAAAAGTGAGCTATGTAATAATTAATTGTCTAATAAAAAAAGGAATAAAAGAAAAGAACTACAATTTTTGTAACTTATGTGAGAAATAGGTGAATCCGTCAAAATGTTGTTTTTTATATACCAATGTGTCACTGGATATAGCTTTTATACCAATCTGTCAAAAGTTGATAGTTTTTTATACCAATCTGGCAATTTGGCCCACTCGTCAGAAGAAAGCTAGTGAAGGGTCCCCAAGTAAAGGAAAAAGAAGATAAAGAGCTTACCATTTCCATGTATTAAAAGTCAAACACGTCCATAATCGACGATTAGTAGGCATTGGGTGAAATAGTCCATAATCAACTCAAAGTGTTTCCAAATGCACTATGTTGTTTCTTGTCGTTTGTTTCCATGAAAAAACGAATTCTATATGATAAAAATTCATGACGATAGTATTATACGGAGTAATTATGAATATGGTATGAGATTCAAATAAGTGTTCATGTGATCATGTATTCATGTCTAGTAATTTCATATTCACATTCCTTGAATGTCGTATGATATCTTCAACTTATAAATAAAGAAAAAAATTATAATTTATTTTGCGTAAGTTATGAATAGATAAACCTTTTTCTCTTCTCTTTCTCTTCTCAACTTTTGTTTTCTCTTACCATATTCCTCAATTTGATGAGAACGTTTTTTAAAATTAATAGATTAGACCATCTTAAAAGATAGTTTAAGTGTATTTGTAATAAAGTCTATTTTTTATGTTAAAAATATTATCTAGATAATTTGTGCAATTGATTCTTTTTCGAAAGAGATGTTCATTCCATATAAGTTTTTACAAGGGATTTTAGAGTATATAATATGAAAATCAGAGTCTTTTAGCATGAAAATAAAGGACTCTAATTTAATTAAATAATTTATAGAGTAGCAAACCATAAAGGCTTGCTAAGACCGAGGATTCTATTGAATGTTTTTGAGTCAGACTATTATTTTGTTATTGGATGCGCTTTTTGGAAAAAGCCTATGGACCGTTTTTACATTCTTACAAGTATATTTCTATTTCCAAACCTTATCCATTCTAATGTGATGCATAGTTGAAAACATTTATAAAAGATAATAAAATTATCCTAAAGCAAATGTTTTTCTTTTTCAATGAGCGTTCTTAAGGATCTACGTGTATCTCTGAACTATTTTTGTGTTAATTCAAGTGTCTATGAACCATTTTTGTGATGAGAAAGTACTCTTAGGACCTAACAAGTTTTCAACAACAACAACAAAAAAAGGATATTTTGGAGGGTTGCTTGAGTTTAGCAACATCTAATTGGGTGTTGTCACTTGACCGCAATCTTGCTATAATTATCTACAAAAAAAAGAGATAAACTTACACAATAATATTAGATACTTATTTATGATATTTTACGGTTATTTTAGCACTAAGAAAATTTTCCATAGACTCTCAAAGAGGGAGAATTCGTAAAAGCTTACTCAATTTGTTTCTTTTTTTTTTTTGTTCTGTCCAGGGCAAAATTTCCAACTTCTAAAAGGGACTGGGCTACTCACAAGTGGATAAGCTCCCGAGTCAGAAATTGGATAACATGGCACTATGGCAGACAGTTTACTTTGGAGCTTCATACAAACCTCTAAGATCGAAATAGATACGGGCACCAAGTCCTGTTAAAGCTTCAAGTGTAACCCACTAATACCAGATAAAAAAGCCCAGTTCACTACGTAAAGAAAACCATTATGTAGTAGCAGTAACAGAGTAACAGCCCAACAAATTGTAGCCAAAATTTTGACCAAAGGTACTACTAAACCGTAAACAATTGCTGCCTTATGTAGGATATAATAAGCCAAATAGGCTCACGAGAAGCTCGATCTCGTCTTGCTCAAAGTTTGCTCATAATCGACTTGTATAAGTCAGCTCGAGTTTGATCTTAACTCAAGACCTTGAGCAAGATTTTAGCTCGACTCTAAAAGCTTGTAATCAACTCGAGTTTGAAAAATAATTAAAAGTTATTGCTTGAAACCTTTATTAAGCAAAACATTAATAATTGTTTTAAAAAGTAAGAATTCTATATGAGCTCGTGCTGTGCTCACAACTTCTAGCTGGTGAGCATGAGCACAAGGATTTTCCAAGCTTAATAGGAGCTTGAATTTAAATTCATGATATCAAGTCAAACAAGACCTAAATACATAGATATTATAGAGATAATTGTATGTTTCAATTATTGGGACTAATATAACAAGCTTACACAGTAAAATCCTTTGAGAATCTATTCAATCATCAACTCATTGTATATATAAATTGCGCGTCATAGTTCATCCTCTTATTAAATAACATCAACAATGTTATTTTGTACATCATTTGTAGCTTATTCGAGTCATACCAATTAAAATCTTCTCTATTTCAATATTTGAAACGTAACAGTTCATATGTAATTACAGCTCACTTGAAATATTTTGTAAACCAATATGAAAGGACTAATCTTGACACTTCCAAATTAATTTTTACCGCTCATTATGAAAGTATTCTTTTATCTTCTTCTCTTAAAAAATCAATAGTGTGGAAGGAGTTGATCAAAAAACCATTGTATCAGGGTTTGAATGGATTGATATAATGAACACGTTACTTATTTTCTCCCTTATAGTGCATACGGTTATGTCGTCGACGTGCTTCTATTCACACATCTAATTTCACTAACCCATCGTCTTTTTTTTTCTACCAAAATGATGAAGTATTATACAAATGAACCACTCAATTCGTACCCGCTAAGTTTTTGGAGAATAGTTTTTGAGATGGTACATGTTATGCGTTTTTTTAGTGATGACTAGTGAGGTGTGAGGGTAAAGGCGATCATAAATTATCTACAAAGACGACTGGGTTATTTGTATATGATGCTCATCATTTTTATGCTTCAAGTATTTTCACTTTGATATGTCTTGGAAGAAAAAATCTTGTTTTGCCCTAATTAACAACCTCAAGTCCTCAATCCTCATTCAAAAAAATTAAAAATACTCATAAAGTTAGGCTAAATTGTTAAAGAGATGCTATAATAAAGTTTTCTTATCTCCAATTCAAACTTCACGAGAGTTATTGTTTTGCGTTCTTGATTGGAGCTTGTTAACTTTGTTGCATAGTTTATACGCCATCATATGTGGTCGCAATTTACCGATTGTGCAACTAATATAACGGCTCATTCTCGGATCAGTAGGCACTATCTAGTAAGTTATAGTATAACCTAAACATGTCTTGTCATTCATATGTCTGAGATACTGTACTCCAAATCAATGAAAAAGAGCCAGCCAAAATGTAAAAGACTCTAGCTTCTATTATATAATACGCAATTAATAATGCTAACTAGAGCTAGCGCTATCCTCATACGATAATGAGGCCATATGACCTAATGAGTTTAGATTGTAAATGTTAGAAACAATTACATATATCAGTACCATCATCACCATTTAGCGAGAAGTGGTTAATTCTTCCTGATGAATGATGATTACTTACATAAGGGTTGGGGAGACATCCATGGGAAAAGGGTTGCCAAGGACATTGTCCATGTAACCATAGTGGGAATGAGCATGAGAATGCGCAGCAGCATCCATCACCACAAACTGCATATCCTCTGACGGCTTCCAGTGTCTCTTACGCTGGTTGATGAACCAATTATTTATCTGCTTCTGATCTAACCCCGTCGCCTCTGCTAATGCAAGCTTTTGAGATTCCTAGGATTAGTGTAAAAAACCAATTTATCAACGTCATAAAACGCTCAGCAGCCTTGGATTGAAACAAGTTTAATAAAGGCTCAATCTAGCCAACAATATCATAGATCAACAACAGCTAATGACAAGCTCATATTGGATTGTTAACGAACCAATTACTGGACTACTCATCTTTCCGAGATATATGCACCAGTACAAGTCGGATATCAACTGATTAGGATATCACACTCAATCTACACAGTTAAAGCCGTTTAAATCAATACCCAGGCAATATGTGTACGAGGTCCAGAAATGTCTGTACCAACATTTGCCATCCCTATAAGCTGTAGGCCTACATGATTGGTATGGTCTACAAAATTAAAAGAGCAAAACTAGATTAGAAAATAAATGTTCCATAGATGTAACAGGGTCGAGCAGCATCATTTGCGCCCAACAATTTAAGCAAATATGTTCATTGAACTCATGCAGAAATCCATCGTGATTTTCGTGTAAATAAAACAGAGATGGTAGGAAAAGAAGATTAGCCTAAAAACATCCTGTCTAGGATCTCTCACAACAGATCTACACTTCTACTTGGCACAACTATTTTTTTCCTAAAGCAACATATGCAAATACTATTGATGTGTTTTCTTGAGGTGATAGGGCACCTAACCTAATTGTAGATTACATCATTTAAGAAATGAAGACTATAAAATGGAATATGGAGATATAGAACTAAGCAGGTGGGCACTATACATCATAGACCATCACTATCCACACCTTGGTCCACTTTGACAAGCTTAGTTAAAAGAAGATTAAGTTTCTCATAACCACTTATGAGCACCAAATAATACTCAGCTTAGCTCAATCAATATAGCTCAAAATCAAAACCTTGCCAATAGTAATCACAAGCGTAAAACTTAATTTTGAAGCAAGGTTGAAAGCGTGGTAAAAGTAAGCAGGTCAATTTAGAGGACAAATAGTGAAAGTACCGATGGGTAAGGCCATTTGTAGTGCCGGCTCCACCAATCAAGCAATTGCTGCCTTGCTTCTTTGGGAAGTTTTCCCTTCTTTCTCTTCTTCAAGAATTCCTGCCTCAGACTTCCCAAATAACCGCTATATTTGCGAAGCAGCTGGCCTTTCAATTCCCTGTCTTCTGCTGAAGGATCAATGAAGTTATTGTTTATGTCAATGTCTTCTTCGGATGATCCATTCCTATCACCAACATCGCCACAAGCTGCAGGTACAAAATTTTGCATCAATTGAAGTAGCAGTATTTAGATTCTTCCTAGGATTATAACGTAACCAGCACACATAGGACTGATGCACTAAATGAAGTTTAGTCTAGCCCAATATTAATGATAACAATAAATGAACACAAGCTTGACAGACTATTCTTAAACCAAGACAATTTGTATAAGAAAAAGTTCCAAAATGAGATGTTCCGCCAAAAATCCGATCAATCTATAAATCGCACTAGTCACGTGTAGTTTTATTTGGACAAAGCTTAAACCAGACTTGTAGAATTTATGTACACATTACGATCAATATTATTGAATGATGTGACTCAACATAAGAATAGAAGAGTTTAGACTTATCGATCCACAAAAGGACGTTAGATAACTAATAAACAACAACATACCATTACCTAAAACCTTCAAAGAGGCTCTCGCACAAGCAGAGAAAGGGGGGTCGGGTGTATGCAACCTTACATTAGAGGTTGTAAGCGAGGATGTTAGATAACTAATACAGAATCCAAAATCTTTTTCGAGTGAATTTAACCTAGAAACTGTATAAACTTAGTTTCATCACACCTAGTCAAAGTGAAAAATGGCCTGTAGTTTACTACCAAGGTGATCTGGCATGGATATGATCAGATTCCAATGAAATTACAAGGGGCTCTTTTAGACTTATAGGACTCTTTTATTACCTGTCCCACAAACTTGGGAAGTGACATAAATTCAGTCCATAAAGCCTGCCTGTATACATGAAATAGCATGAACGAAGACATCTTGTAGGTCTTCCTATTAATCCAATAGACTTATTTGTAAGGCTACGCTCACAAGCCACAGCTCTTTTTCTATGTAAGAAGACAATAACAAGATTGACAGCCATAAAAGATATAATTGAAGAAGCTTTTCCACTCAGATACAGTATACCTAAGATTCCCAGTAGATGAATCACATGAGGCGCCACTCCATATGACAATCTGGAAAATACCATATGTTCAACAAGTTTGAATTATTAGTTTCCTGAATTCTTTTAGTTAGGCACCAGACAACTTGAACCATGAATTCACATCTTCAATAAATTCCATTAAGTTCCTCATATGGGAATAGTTATCAGCCAAATGAAAGGAGAAAAAGATACCAGAAAACTAAGAAGGCAAATAATCAAGCAAAAACAAGAGTCTGAGCATAAGTCCTGTTCGCTTTCAAATAAATCTCAAGTGGGCACTCCAGAGTCCCCAAGAATTTGCATCTCTTAAGAAGAGGAGCTCACTGGAGGATGGCCTTGAGACGCCCTATCATTTTTGCCTCCTCTCTTGCCTCTTGCTCCATGTTAATCGATATATATACATTCACACTTGCGCTAAAATTGATATAATTATTCTCTCAAATGGTGGAAAATCGATTATTTAATGAACAAAAACTATCTTGTTTCCACATCCATACACAAATTAAATTGTCAGACATCAAGTTATTATTATGTTTCAGTTCCTAGAGAAGAAAATTGATGTACCAGAAATCAATCAAATGAGCTAGGTGGGCATGGTCGTGCATTGTAAAATTTTTGACACAAACCAGAGAAGAACCAAGGACACAATACGTTTTTAAGCGCGCAAACAAGCTAGAATTCATGCTGCAAGATAACACAACAGAGTTTGTAACTTCTATGCAATTCAATTGTTGATGATTATACTCTAGTGCAAGACTAGCGCAAGACAAGCACCGTGCACAAAATATAGCCGTTGCAAATAGAAGGGGTATATCAAGGTAATTAATAGGCCACATGGACCTAGAGAACGATTCAACAGAAGCTTCAAAAAATGTAGAACTCTAACATTCTTATAGAACAGTACTGGCTAGATTTTGATTAAATGAAACAGAAAAAAGGGAAGATAATAGTAGACCAATTGCCAAGGACCAAGGTGAAGCACTTCTGCCCTAATAACTTGATAGATGAAAGTATTCTATACTTAAAAATAAACATGCAACTCTTTATAAGTTTCAAGTAATGAAGCATTACTACTCTACAAAAATTGTAGAACTCTAACATCGATACTTTGAAGGTAAGAATGATTCTGAACACGTAACCACTTGTGACATTTTGATCGCAATTCACAAATGTTAGAAAAAACTCCTTCTGTCCCACTTGATAGTTATCATTTGTTCAAATTTCCCCTCACATGCCACTTGCAAATGATAACAATCAAGTCGGATGGAGGGAGTACGAAATAACATGTCAATAATGCAAGACTAAGGCATGGGACTAAAATATTCAGAACATTCGCACTGTGGGATAGTTGTGGCTCAAACTGAAGAACAAATCTTGGGATAGTTTTAGGCATAAAAATGGCTACACTCCACAGAACCCTATTTCCGAGAACACATAAAAATAAACAAGAACCAATGATACAAGAATGAACGACCCATAAAAGAAAGAGAAAGGAGGTTCTGTTATAGTTCCAAGATCCTAATCTTGGAAACATGCACATGCATATATAATACACTCCACAACAATGCAAAGCTAGAGAGACCAGGCCATCCTTTCATACCCCAAAACATGCCAAAACAAACACACTACAGAGAGGTAGAAAGAGTGAGCAAGTAAAGATCATCACCAGAAGATGGAGAGTCTGAAGAGGAGGAAAGAGCTAGGGCTTTGAACTGGCACTCAATCCTTGAAAGAAAAAGCATAGCTTCCTTAAAAGGCTTTGTTAACTCTTGCTCATACTTTGTAAGCATCTCACAATAAGCCTCCATAAATTGATCCAAAGCAGGATCTTCACCAACATATCCTCCTCCTCTTCCACCACCACCATGACTACTCATTGACATTGCCTCTGCTTCCTCCAACCTTGCCACCACTTCTGGTGGTGCTCCTACCTGCATTTAGCCAGCCAAAAGGGTTAAATACACTTGTCATCACACTCCATCAAAAGTCTAGGTCATACAACTAACCACTCTACCACTATGCAAGTATTGTTGTAGACTTTTGCAAACTAGGTCATGTCATTGTTGTCAATGTACACACACAAACACTTGTATACCGGCTTTATGACTAGCAACTTTAACCTCAGATGGTCTTTTATGTGTGATTTTATCATTTTCTAGACATCAAACATTTGTGTTATCATATCATCTCCTGAAATTCACTCTACACCTTTATATTTAGTACTACATGTAACCAAGAGGGTTTATTAGGGTCATTTATCCTGCTACAAAAATGCCCTCTATACATCAAACTTTCCCAAAGTGGTTGTTCTGTGTTACATCATTTTTTCTTCCCAAGTTGAACCAAACTATCCAAAAAACCAACTGACATCAGAAATTTAGAACTTTCTCCAAATGTGTTACCATCCTATATATCAGCTCAGATCTTGTCAGAAACAACATAAAACTCAAAGCAGTTTAAGAGAGAGAGAGAGAGAGTGTGTGTGAGAGAGAAGTTATGAGGAGGTTAGGTAAGATAAATGATAACCTTCTGACAGTTAACAAAAGCAGATAACAGACGAGGGTAGTGTGGATGAGCCATAATTTTGGCCTTAATATTCCCACTACTTGTATTACTACCACTACTGTTGTTGGTGTTGTGGTTGTTGTTAAGGTTGTTATGTTGGTTCTCCATTTCCATGAGATGATCATAACACCCAACAGAAGCAGCAGCAGCGGCGGCCGCAGCGGCAGCAGTAGAAGAGCAAGAAGTGGAAGAACAACAAAGCTGGTGATGATGAGTAGAAGTGTTATTATTATGCTGCTTATTCTTGTTGTTTTGGTGGTGGTGAAGGTTGTGGTGGTTGTGATGATGTGAATTATGATTTTGATGGTGTTGGGGTGGCATCATAATCATAGGATATAATCCATTATTTTCCATCATCATACATGAAGAACTATTCACTCCACCCTCCATGTTGTTCTCTTCTCTCTCTCTCTATCTCTCTCTCAATAATATAACACACACAACAAAAAGAAGGTGTCAAGTAGTAGTAGTTGTAGTAGTAAATACTAGTAGCATTATACTCCTACTATAACAGCAATATGCATGTAGTATGTCTTGTACTCTTGTGTCTTTTTATGTTCACTGTTTGCTCACTATAACTATAAGGGAGTGTTTGGCAAAAAGGAAAAAGGCAGAAGCAAAGGGGTCTCCCGGGTTTTAAGCTTACACAAAAACCAGGCTTTTTACAGCAAAATCCTAAGAAAAAACCACTGGTTTATTAAGTGATAGTTGTCGTCATCTATCCCTCTCTTCTGCTACACTTCTGCTGCTTCATACTACTACTACAACTTTTTATGTAAATAGGAGTATTTGTTTTGTGTTTTCCTTAGTTTTATCTTTTGTTAGCTGATGATTTCTTGGGTTTCTGCAGAATAACAGCAAAACTGCAATAACTTTACTGCTTTCTTTCACTTTATATTACTTGCTGAAAGGAGAAAAGAGAGGGAGGATTTTTTGTGTGGTTTTGGGTGGGATTGTGAGCAGAGTGCACGCTATGAATGCAGAAAGAGGATAGAGATAGAGAGAAAGAGTGAAGGGGAGAGGGTACAAACAACTCTTTGGCTTCCCGATGAATGCTCTCTCTTTCTTTCTTTCTTGCCCTCTTTTCTTGCAGTTGCAGTGACACTGAGGATTTCACTGCTGCTATTTTCACTGCCACCCCTAAAAAGAAATTATTACTCATGGTATCTTACATTAAGGAAGTGTTAGGTATATAGTCTACAGGCTACTTACTAATATAGGTGAATGGATAACTCAGGTAGTTAGAGATACCTTACTCTAATTAGGAAGTTTGGATAGAGATCATTCCAGTGATTAAGAGATTCTTATACCAATATGGAGTCGAGATAACTTAGATGGTTAGAGGCCATAAATCATGTGAAAACTGAAATTTTACTTTTTCTTGCATCGTAAAGAAAAGAGAAGAGTAAATAAAGCGAGATTAGACACTATCTTATTATTTATAATCCGATCCATTTGTTATGAATGTGTAACACAATTCTAATCCCGACATTTTCTACTCGCGCGGTCCCTCGAGCAAAACTATCAATCTACTTTAAAGTTTTAGAATGCTTTAATTAATAATGAGTCAACCTTGAATAAATAAGATGTAGTGAAATTCATAAAAGAAAGCATGAATCAACCTCATGCAATCATATTAGATAGACTTTATATCACATGTAAATTTGTGACCTATGTTATGAATGTAATCCATATAATAATAGATAGATGAGTTTCAGACTCTTACTCTTAAGTTTTGGTAAAGTTTTTCCGTTTCTTAGCCTTTGTTTTTTTTTTTTTTGTTTCAAATACTTGGTTCATAGGATTTGTAATTTCTCAACTAGATAACTCCACACTTCTAAACTTAGAGACTATCAATATAGCTTTGTGTTTTTTTTTTTTTTTTTCTGTTAGTGTGGCATTATTGGTTTTCTCTGAAACGTATCACATAATCCCTTCACTAGTGTTACCCTATGCAATTTCGGCCTAATAGAATGATTAACAAGAGACAATGAAAAGGCGAGGAACTTATCATAAATAGGAAGTATAGGACAATGGCAAGAAGTGATATAAATGTTCCTATGGAAGAGAAAATAAGTGATGAATGATCAAATCAAGGGGGCGGGGAATAGGGGGTCTATGACACCTATATAAGGCCTATAACGGGGTATAGATTTTTTGGTGGCCACGGAATCACTTCTCTGTTCGCCCATTTCATTGCTAATTGAGTTATCTTTAGCCCTTTGTCCACGCATTCGCACATCGTTTGGTCTCATATATTTGCAAACTTTTGGAAATGGGAAACCAACCCAAACGAAAAGGGTTGGGAGGGAATGAAGAAAAATAGCAGGTCTATTTGTCAACAATTGTTACACTGATTTATGTTGTTGGCGTTCTTTGGCTCCTATAGCAAGAATTGTAAAGGGATGTAAATTGGGATAATTGGCATGCATGGAACAGCGAGGAGGTAGATAAGACGGGCCTATCACATCAAATTTTCCAATGGTCATGGGATCTTTGATCTCTCTATTTGCATAAACATGCAAGGAGTAAAACTGTATAAGAAGAATCATGTATTCACCGATTAAAACTTGTTAAACCTTTTTTTTTTTTTTTGACAAAGGCTAACCAAAAGCATAAAGGAACCTAGGTCCCCA
>CAAKMY010037971.1:0-11136 GCA_901111285.1 Corrigiola litoralis
TATAATAAGATAATATAGTACATTATCTTGTTTAATCCTAATATTTATCTTCTATAATATGATAATAGAGTATTTATCTAGTTTAACTATAATATATATCTATTACATATTAGACTCCTCCAAATAATCTACTACATATTAGAGTCCTCCAAATACTGGATTCGCTGTGGAGCTCCGAAAACATTCTCCTTTATATATAGATAGATTAGATATGCCGAGGTGATATTTGACAATTAATAACTCAATATATATAATCAAAAAAATTATAAAAAAATATATCTTGTAAAAGCATTTTTCAAGACAAATCTAAATATTAAATTTTTATAATTTTCTAATAATTTCATTTTTTTTGTTTTTAATGGTCAAAGTGTTACTCAACTAGTGTCAAAAAGCAAATAAGGGAAAATAGTGGGACAGAGGGAGTACTTAGGTTTGATCTTTCCTAGTGATGTCTCGAAATTTATTTGGTTTGATCTTGGTTCTACTTCTAGGCACGCATCTTTCTTTCAGGGGTCATTGCTAGCTTGGATAGTGAATAATCTCACTAACTTAGATGAGGATGCTCCCAGAGATTGGCCCATTCAGTTCGCTACTACTTGTTGGTGGATCTGGAAATGGCGAAATGCGACTGTATTTGGCAGAGATGATACTATTCCAGCCAACTCCACTACGTTTCTCTTTCAAAGGTTTAAGGAGACTAAGAAAGCTTTTGATCAGTTCTCGCTCTGCAACATCTTCATGGGAGTAGTACTTCGAAACAGGTATTCGTTGGAAATACCCAAGCGAAGGTTGGGTGTCCCTTAACACCGATGGAGCTTCAAAAAGTAACCCTGGTTTGGCGGGGGTAGGAGGTCTCCTACGTAACTCATTGGGCGATTTCGTTCTTGGCTTTTACGGTTCGACGGGCATTTGTACGTCCATAAGAGATGAGCTTGTGGCGCTTGTTAGAGGGCTTGAGCTAGCTTGGGACGAAGGGTTTCGTAGAGTGGAAGTTGGACTTGATAACAAGAGTTTTGTGGAGTACATGCAAGGGGAGTACGCCCCTCATGGTCCTTTGCAACATTTGGTGTTACAATGTCGTCATTTAATATATAACAAGCAATGACATGTCAAAGTGGAGCATGTCTTTAGAGAAGACAATCGTGTAGCAGAATGACTTGCTAATAGAGGCGTCGAGTGTACTGACAAGTTGGTGATCGTTCAAGCTCCGCATCGTGATCTTTGTGGTATTCTTATAGAAGATGTCATGGGTGTTGCTTGGCCTCGAATTGTGAGGTCTAGCTCTTCTACTTAGCTGAGGTTCTCTCTCTTTTAGGATTAAAAAAAAATAGTTTTGGGAGTAAAGGTCGAGAGAGTTATGTTAATTGTTACTCCCAAAACTTAGGAGTGTTTATCCCACATTTGTTTAATACGGAGTACTTTTGGCAATAACGGGCGATGTTTTTGATTGTGGGGAAATTTATAGACCTGAAGGGGGTAAATTTTACCTCTAATTAACAGTGAAATGAAGGTTATGTGATTTCTATGCCATTATTAGCTTTGCATTGACAAAATTATCATACTTAAGAGATAGTAAGAGTATTAGAAAACACAAATAAGCATAAACAATGATTTTCTTATTAATATGGAAAATATAATATGTGAAAGTCTGGCATTTCTCAGACATGTTATAGTGGCTTGATTGGCTCCAATAGAGTGACGGGCTACTATGAACTTATTGAGTAATTAGGTTTGGGGGTATGCCATGTGGTGTTTGTTACTTGGGATGCATTCAGTATGCATGTGTAATTATTTCCTTATCTTATCATTAGGCATTATTATGACTTGTCATTTACACATTTTGCTTAATGTCAAGAAGTAAAAAAGTGCAACCTCAAATCCCAAATCAGAGAAATATGAAAAAAAGTACGTGTAGGAGACAACCAATTTTATTAGTGTGAGGCCTTTAGGGATAAGTTCAGGAATAAATTCATGAGGTATTGGCCCCGAAGAAGATAATATCATTTTAATGTGAAGTGGAGGTGGCAACTCAGGGAGCACACTAGTGGTATAAGATGTCATGTTCTATCTTAGATTGGATTTGCGACGTACGACTAATGATATTCACCTTGTGGATGACACATTGATATGTTATTGGAGCACATGATCAAGACTTCTTGATGATCGTGTATACTAGCACAACCCGATACAAAGTTGAAAATATGGACGAAAGAGAAAGAAACCCGATCATGATATTTTCCTTTAAAATGTAGTGATCTTCTCCGTATCATCTAGTGTAGGCCATTATTTACAACAACCAACACACAACATAATATTCTCAAAACAATATACTTATAATGAAAATTTCACCAAGACCTATTCTTCTTAATTTATTTTAGAAAAGTCTAGAAAAAAAATTCCAAAAATTCCAAAAAAAGGAAAAGTTGATGCAAAATAAGAAAAACTCAAAAAGTAGACCTGTGCAATGGGGCGGGTCCTCACTAATGGCCCGTGACCCGTAATTTGCAATGACGGGCCGGGCCTCTAGCGGGTTGGGGCATGTCAAAAGTAATGAAAAAATGGCAAATTAGTAATGAGAACTCATGACCCGCAAGGACCCATCACCGACCCGCTTTGACACGCAACACTTTTTTCAAGACCAGATCCGGCCCGAACCCGGCCCAATGAACAGGTCTAGTGACAAGACAACTGAACTACAAGACATCTAGTCAGTCAGACTTACACAAAATACACATGAGACAAAAAAACATATTTACGCGCGCTTAAGGCAAGTCTTTACTCTTCCAACACTTAAACTTACATTTAATCTCTAATATTATAGCCTGACTTAATCCATGTTAATATAAGATTTATGGGTTTTTTCTTGCAATAATTATTCTGTGTGTTTATTTTTTGTTTTTGAAGGTTTGGAGAAAAGTGTATATATATGTACAGGTTAAGCATGAAAGCAGTTGGGGGTTCACTTTCATTGTCTTTGCCAAAATGGAGGCCACTTGCTCTTCTGCTTCCTTTTCCTGTCTGTAGTTACTCCTCTTTGCGGTCTTCTTCACTTCCCATGTAATCTTTTTTTACTGCTTCTTTTTTTTTTTTTTTGGTCTTTATTGCATGTTATTTGATTTTAATGTGACTTTTTAGTGGTTATTTGAGTACCCTTTACTTTGTTTTGGGTTGGGTTTTGTGAAATTGGGGTGTTTAATATTGTTTTGGTGTTTTTGGGATTGTTCATTTGAGGGGTTTTGTTGGAACTTAGGGGAACAAGGAGGGAGGGGATGATCTTTCGCTCGGGGTAGCTATTGGAGGGCCCCACCTTTTCACATGATATTACCGTGATTTGGCTAATAAGAAGGGAGAGTAAAATAGTAGGGGTACTGTGGTATTTTTTTTGTCATTTTCTGCGGGGTCCTCCAATAGCACCCAATAGCTGCAATTGGCCTATCATTCCGGGCGGGGGGAGGGGGGTTGGGGTTGTAAAATGGACTTTATGTGGTGGGTCTAGTGCCTGTGTGGGATTTTCGAAACGCGGACATGGGTATGGATATTGGGGTATGTTTCGGTTTTGGCCGAAAATGTTTGTGATTATGTAAAGTGTGAGAACACCAACTCAATCAAAAGTTTAAGCAGATGTTTGAGGCGAGGGGCGGACCCAATGAGTAGCAAACGGTAGCATAAGCTATTCTCAAATTTATAAAATTTGGTAGAAAAAGGTAATAATTGGTAGAAAAGAGTAGAAAAAGGGTACAAAAGAGTAGAAAAAGCTAGCAAAGAGTAGCCTCAAATTTATAAAATTTGGTAGAACAAGGTAGAAAAATGGTTGAAAAGAGTAGAAAAAGGTAGTAAAGAGTAGAAAATATCGAAACTTTTGAAGGCTACCCCATTTTAAATCTTGGATGCGCCCCTGGTTGAGGCCCCTCATGGGAATTCCCTTTGGGTTTGAACCGTGGATGATACACCAGACCTCTTCATAGCTTGTGCTTAAATATTCCACTTTGGCGGAGAAGGGGGACTTTTTGGTCGGGCTTTGATTCTATGTGAGAAAACGAACTCAACTGAAATCCTAAGCTGAAGGCTAAGGCCAAATCAATAGTCATATCTTAATATGTAGTGTAGGACTTCAAGTTGATTTGTGTTGATGTTGTGGTTTAATTACATTAGGTGGGTGGGGTTTTTTTTTTTTTTTTTTTCGTACTAAGCACTTCCAATCGTTTCATGACAATTCTTTTAGCAATGACATGAAATTGGCACCAATCTAATCACAAACACGGCTCATTTACCAAATTGCCAGCTTTAGGTTCCATACTGTTTCTGGATATATGCTGTCAAACAAAGTTTTTATGGTATATGACGATAAGTTATGGTGTTTCCATCTTCACTGATGATGCTCAAGGGTATTTTAATGGTCTTTGTATCATGCAAACTTACTGTTTATATTAATTAGAGATAGCTGCTTCCAACCAGCCTTCAGTGCGTTAGTTGAGATATACTCGTGCTATGTAGTAGTTGCTGTTTTGCCAGGCAAATTTTATCTTTTTGTAGTTCAGAAAATGCAGTATGACTAATTGATACTCTGGAAGCATGTTGAAGGTCTAAGAAAAGGAATGGGCTGGCAGATTGAAAGGGTCTACTGGAGAGGTTTTATCTCAATTTTACAGTAGTGAACAATCTGCGGCCTTATATTAGAAGTTTTTGCTTTAGTATAGGAGTTGTAAGCAAAGGTTTATTCTGTAATTTCGATTTAAAGGAATTTTTTTTCCTTTTCCTTTTCTAGCAGGAGAGGTGGGAAAGGGTAGTTGAAGTAGGCTATAAGGCAGTAACTATGGTTAATAGTTAAGATGCTTCTGATCTGGGAAGTCTGGTTTGCTTGTGATGTGTTGCTAAAACTAGCTGCATGTTATCTTCCTAGTCTGCCCTAAAGTTGGTAACTCAGAATAATGAGACTTTTATCTTCCTATTTGAAGATTGTTTATTCCAATAATTTTTCATGATGATGAGTGTATGACATAAATTTATGAGTTGTTTTGTTTGAGGTAAAGGGAATTATGATGGATTTTGTATCTAAGTCGTCATGAAATGTCTCATGTGTAATACTACGGTTTCTGGTACTGTAGCGACATGTGTTTTCCTTTACTAGATACATTACCAGTTATATTCATACATTAGGTGGTAAGGAATATATGGTATGTATTGGATCTTATGTCGACAATCTATTGTATATGGTGTTTTCCAGGTAATGCTCCCCAGTTTGATAACAGGTTTATTATTGTTGTTTCCTCATATCCTTGTCACCGATAACAACGATAATTTCGAGTAAAGCCATTTTTCTGATCTATGCTGCTTGTTCTTGTTAGACCCTCTTGTTTGTAGACATATGATTATATGTAAAACAATAAACGACATCCGCGATTGGTGATTGGATGTGATGTGTATCACGGGTCAGTTTGTTCAAATAGGTTGGAGTGCTGAGCTAAATGAGTTGGGACCCGAGTGCAGATCAGAAACACAAGGCACTTGTATGAATGTTCTAAAATATTGAAATGAGTATAGACAACTTATTAAATGGATCACTTGTTAATGCTGTGAAACTTCATTATGAGGTGGACTGTTAAGCCACTAATTTTTATGGATGAAGAAACGGGTTTAGGTTCAACCTCACACAACAACACCTGCCAGCCCGTCCACTGGGTTAACTACACAAATCTTTCGGAGTGGGTTTTGATATCTTTTTTCCAAGTGTGAACCAGTTTGGTTTCTCCACCAGGGCCATCATTAATCATATGAGGTGTAGCTGATGTAACTAAGTTATCCTATCTTTGATTCTTTGAAGGAACATGCGTAACAATGAATTAACAAGCTTGCATCTCTATGTCTTCGTTTTGGGCGGGGGGTGGTGTGGTGTGATTAATTTATTTGTTTTAGTGCTATTGTATTATAGTATGTTAGTTGATATACCTCTTTGGTTTTCTCCATAAAAAAGTATTTATTGGCATTTGGGCTTTTGGCAGCAGAAGAAGACAGAATGAACAAATCCATTGTTTCACAGATACAAAAGCTTTGAAAGCAACAGCGAGAACAGCCAAAAAAGTCAAAGAATGGAGAAATGTTCTGGATGAAAAGGATAGATCCCACATCATGTGGTGGAAAGAGGTCTGCTTGCTAGATGCTTTCTCATTGACACTTGCCCTGTGAACGATTTATGTCTGTATTTGCTTTTGCCTGTACATTGTGTGTGCAGTGTAAATGATATGTATGTTGGATGTTCCTACTACACTCTGTACATATCTAATATCTATGTTGCTTTTTCCATGTTGTAGAGGTTAGAGATTTGCAGAAAACCTTCAACTATTCACCTTATTAAGAGACTCGACTACTCCAATTTGCTCGGGTTGGATGTTAACTTAAAAAATGGAAGGTAAGCTCCAAAGAGTGAGCCATTTTTTAGGAACTCTTGTCTTTTAGTTTCTTGTACTCTCTTCTGTCGAAATTTTATTATCCACAACGTTTACAGAACTTGTTAACTGTTAATATTGGTAAAAATTCAAAAATTTCATGATATATCTTATGTGGGTCCTCTTGCTGTATGCAGTGTTAAAGAAGGAAACCTCAATTGGGAAATGCTGCTGTTCAAGTCAAGGTTCCCGCGTGAAGTTTTACTATGTAGAGTATGCTTCTAATTTATCACTCCGTTTTTTGCTGTTTCCCAACTCTGATGTTGTTATGTTTTAGTTCAAGAACTTCTTCCATAGTTTGTCATATCTCTTGTGCCTAATTATCTTTTTGTCTTATTGTTTCTAATTGCTCTAGGTTGGCGATTTTTATGAGGCCATTGGTATGGATGCCTGTATACTTGTTGAATATGCTGGCCTAAACCCTTTTGGTGGCTTGCGCACAGATAGTATCCCAAGAGCTGGGTGCCCAGTGATGGTACTGAAATGATTGCTTCTTCCATGCTATATGTCTTCTTTCTTGCAAATAATGATTGGGTGTCAGAACCGAGATGTAGTATCAAGTGTATGCCTTAGCAAGTAGTACTTTTGGTCTCGGGTGATATGAAACTTTCTTCATCTTCTCCTTGGTCCTGTTTTTTTCACCTGCAACAACAATAATCCAGTATGGATCCCGTTCTAGGCAAGGTCTGGAGGTCCAAGATGTATGCAACCTTACCCATGACTAATCTAGGATGAATAGGAGAGAGGCTGTTCTCTTACCTTAGTGATCGGTTAAATGTAAATTGTCTTACAAATATTTTTGTATGTTTATTCGGCAAAGTATTCACATTGTCACTAGTTGACTACTATCTTGTTTCTCCGTACATATGTATTTTCATGTCAAGTTTTTGACATGATATTGAGTTTTATTCTTTTCGTCTACTCCATATTGTGTCTAAAAATATCTGCTCTTCATACGTCATACTCTGATAAAAAGTAGCTTGCGATGAGTTGATGTGTTCTGGAGTTCCTATTTATCCTTTATCTAGTGGGATTATGTTGAAGATCGCATCTCCTGGCAATCTTCAGCCGAGTTTCTTCTTGGATTTGGCTGACATTTGCTTTAAATAAGTGTAGTTATGTCCAGTATCGTTTCTGTAGGGCCTACTTTCTTAGTTCCTGCAAAAATATGGACCTTATTGTGGTTGTACAATTTACTTTTGGAAGCCTTGATTTTTTGCCCCCCCCCCCCTCTCTTCTTTCTGGTTGTAGCCTAAAGAGGCTTCTATCGCGTCTTACGTGCACGGTCCTTTTCTCATCTAGTCGGAATTTTCTTTCTCATACATCTAGGCCTATTTCATTTCATTGTTTGTTTGCTGTCTCTCTCTCCCTCTATTTTGCTGGCCATTTCCGTGGGATTAACATTTTGTTTCTTACTTATGCAGAATCTGCAGCAAACTTTGGATGACCTGACACGTAATGGCTATTCTGTTGTGAGTATCTTGATCATTGTACTGTCTACATTGTGAATTCTGTTAAACACAGCAGTGTATCTGATTTGTAGAGAAAAAGAATAGCTATGTGGATGTTGTAATAGGCGGAGACGTAAATTTTAATTGATGATGCCACTTATCAGCATGTTGCTCATATCGCAGTGTGTTACTGGAAGCATCTTAAGTAGTGCCTTATAGTGTAGTGGCTAGATGGAAAATGTTATGATGTACCCTCCTCGTAACATAGAGCACTGTATTTTGTTTTATAACTACACCTTCAAGTTATCCCGATAAGGCGGCTTTTGTTCTGCTGTAGGAGCTGGGTTTGTAACTTGTAGGAAATAAGTATGAAGTCATGGAGAACCTACTGAAAAGCACACTGGAAATACATGACAATGTGAAATATCATCAGATAGTTCAGCCTTTTTTTTTTTTTTTTTACCTCACGTTCATATTCTTACTTGTATATTTGTATTAAGAAGGGAAGTTGGCATTAAGTTTCATTTTTCGGTTGTATAGTTCATATTCGAATTTTCTTTTGTAGTGTATAGTTGAGGAAGTTCAGGGTCCAACTCAAGCTCGTTCTCGGAAGGGTCGTTTTATATCAGGGTAATTATTGCTGTCCCTTGAGCAGTGTTTTCTTTACCTGGATTTTTAGTGAGGGTTTCTCAGTTGATTCCATCTTTTCCTTTACAGCACATTCCAGAAAATTAAGTGATGATGCTATAAACATCAGATCATCAACGATAACTGTTGTTTGATTAAAAATGGTGGAGGCACTAGGCTGTGATGTTTCTTCTGGTTTCTTTTTCATTTTCTTTTTTGGCTTCGTTATAAAGCAGGAATTTGCTTCAATTGGATTATCTGGAAAATAGAGAGAAAACAAAGTTGAGGGATGTCACTTTCTCTTTCTTGGCCTATGTTACTCAGACTCGGCTACAAGTATCCGACATGGGTGTGTTTAGGAGTTGGACTCGGCTATTTTCAGTAGACTGTTCAATAATTTTGGCTCAAAACAAAGTGTCTAAGTGTGGTGCCAAATATGTGTTGCTAAATGACAACTAAAAGAAGGAAACTACTTTTCTGATTTCCAAATACGTGTTTCTATAGTTTGCATTAAAAATTGGGAATGACAAGGATACTAAACGGCCCTTGGCCTGTCTCATTTGACATAACTCAGAAGCATGCCAAAAGGACTAAGTGAGATAGTACTTTAATTATTGGTTTTTGCCTGATTTGAGTTTTGAAATGCATTTTGAAGTGAATGCTTCTTATTCCTAGAACAAAATAGTGCAAGATTTTGACTGAGGGAGACGAAAGTTTGATTTCTAACCGCTGGTTTGTTGTCAAGAGTTTTAACCAGTGAAGCTCCAAACATAGTCCTTTTTGGGGTTGGTGGGGCTGTGGATGTGTGTGGTGTCTAGCAATGCTTATTTTCCTAGGGGAAGACTTCAAGGTCACCTACTTCTCTCGTTTTTTCACCATGCAGATGAATGGATGCTGAGCTGGCCATCAGCAACCTCAGTTATAGCTTCCCATCTGGTGTTTTGTGATACTGTTTATTTTGATTTCTGGAACTTTCCAAAGATTTGATGGAATGAACTGATTTTTTTAATGTGCTAGCTCTTGCCAATGACTAGCTGCTTGAATCATCATATAACAAAAAGTAAAACGACTCATTCAATCTGGTGAAATAAGTAATTATTGGATAAAAGCATTGAGAAGAAAATTTGTTTGTCAAATTTTTTAAAAACGTTGTATAAGTCGATGTTATGATTGTGGTAGCCTTGAAGCCTTTGGTTAGCTGTGTTACACTGTGCTCTAACTTGTTTTTCAATATTTAGGCATGCACATCCAGGCAACCCTTATGTATTTGGACATGTTGGGGTTGATCGTGATCTTGATTTTCCTGAGCCAATGCCTGTTGTTGGTAAGTGGTAACTTCAAATTTATCAATGATGTTTATTTTGTTTACTCTTTTCTCTACAGTGATTTGAATAATCTCAAACTCTTGATTGTTAGTGAACCTGGGATATTCCAATTGCTTGTTCAATGTGTGTTTGCCATCTAATATGTGTTCATATTGTCTTGTCTAATATATGTCTCATGTTTTCTACCATGTCCATTAGGATTGTTCCTTTTGGTATATTTTTGTCAACATAGACTACTGACTCGGTGAGTGTCAGACTGATCAAGATAATCACGTTTCTTCTGCTCTTAGGGGTATCTAGGTCCGCCAAAGGATATTCATTAATCTCAATCCTGGAGACTCTAAAAACATTTTCTGTTGAGGATGGTTTGACTGAAGAAGCCCTAGTCACAAAGCTTCGCACTTGTCGTTGCCATCATTTGTTTCTCCACACATCATTGAAACACAATTCTTCAGGTGTGCATCTCGGATTATTCTATTTTTTTTTGGTGCAGGTATGCTGGTTGTAATTGGTTGTGTTGCTGTCGTGCTATTATCTATTTTTGCTTATGTCTTTGCATGAAGGGTGTTGGTTTAGTGGAGATACTTGTTCTCATATGAAGATGTTTCTATGCAGGAACTTGTCGTTGGGGGGAATATGGTGAGGGAGGGTTATTGTGGGCAGAATGTAGTTCCAGACACTTTGAGTGGTTTGAAGGTGACGCTGTCAAAGAGCTTTTGCTTAAGGTTGACAATCTGCAGAAGCTAATTTTTTAGCTTTCTCTTATTTTCTGTGTTCTTTGTTTGCTACTCAAAGTAATGTGTTATGCTGTTCTACCCCATTGATCATTAGGTGAAGGAGCTCTATGGTCTTGATGATGAAGTTGCATTCAGAAATATTGCCGTTTCATCGGAGGAAAGACCCCGTCCTTTACATCTAGGGACTGCGACGCAGATTGGTCAGTATAATATGCAGAGTTTTATTTCAATACCTGACAATTCCGTATTTTCATCATATTTTTGTCTTTTAATCTTTTTATTGTCTCAAGGTGCCATACCAACGGAGGGAATACCTTGTTTGCTGAAAGTACTGCTTCCATCAACTTGCACTGGTTTGCCTCTATTGTAAGTATAAAATTTTATTTCCTATGGAAATTTATCCGTTCTTGACAGTCTTTTAGGCATATTTTATCATCAGTTGGCATTCAAAAGCACTAGAGAAGTTTAAATGAAGATGGAAATGACTTCTTTTCTGTGTGTGTGTGTGTGGGTGTGGGTGGGGGTGGGGGGGGGGGGGGGGGGGGGGGGGGGG
>CAAKMY010037972.1:0-13078 GCA_901111285.1 Corrigiola litoralis
AGATTAGGGTCATTCGTATCGGGTTTTCATCTTTTCTAAATTTTTCATAATTTGTTAGTTTATCTCATATTTAAACAAACAAAAATTAAAACTTCACAACCCGGGCAACGCCGGGCACCCATACTAGTATAAATATATAGTTCCATCATCAATACAATTAAGCTTTCCAATCATTCTTGAAGGCTTCAATCTATTCTTCTTATGTCTCTCTACTGATTTCAATATTAGTCTTTCACTAAAGTCTTGAATAGTCCCAACCCAAACTTACCCGACCCAAAGTTGATTAGAAGTTTTGGTTGACCCGAATTGATCAGATCTTAATTGACCTGACCTGCACCCGATCCGAATGACCCATTTGCCAGGTCTAGTTTTCAGTCTTTCAGTCAGGCCTCAACTACTACACTGAAATCAGCCTGAACTAAAAATCTTGAATAGCCCTGACCCGAAGTTTCAGACCTAAACTTTACCCGATACCCTACCCGTCCCATCCCAAAGTTTTGACTGACCTGAATTGACCCGACTCTACACCCACCCCGAACGCTAATGACCCGTTTGCCAGGTCTAATTTCAGTCTTTGACTCAGGCCTCAACTACTACACTCTACTAACTACACACACATTACACAACACAAAAAGTAGCCCAAAGAAACTCATGGGCTTTTGCTCAGGAAAAAAACTAGTAAAAAGTCAAATAGTGTATGATATGAAGATTAGGGTTTTGGGAAGAGCAGCCTCTCATAAAACCTTACTTCCTCCTCCATTCGCACACTCTCTCTCTCTCTTCATTTTCAGCTCAACGATCAATACCCTTTTCGTCCTGGTACGATCTCATTATGTTAAAATGATAAAGATTGAGACTTTATTTGTGAAATGCTTGAATGACATGTTGTTATAAGGATAAAGATTTAGCCTTTTTGTCTGTTTCGGTTGGTTGGTGGGTTGTTTGTTAATGTTAATGCTCATGTTGGTTTGTTTTTATTTTGGTGAATCATGTTGTTATATGGATAAAGATTGAGTCTTTTTGGTTGTTTTGGTTGGTTGGTTGTTTGTTAATGTTAATTCCCATGTTGGTTTGTTTTATTTTGGTCAATCATGATGTTGTAGGGATAAAGATTGAGTCTTTTTTTGTTTTTGTTTTGTATGAGTTCAATGATATGTTGGTGTGTTCATTTCAGATCTTGTAAGGGGTTGTGTTTGATATATGGTATGTGGTTTGAGGATTCTAGATGGGTTATACAGTATTGTGAAAAATGTTTTTGGGCTTTTTATTTATTTATAATGCATAGTGATACTTGCAATTTTGGCTGTTTTAGATAATGTGGTCATGTGTGATTAGTGTAGAGTTGTTTTGTGAGGAAATTGTCTGAGCGTGTTAATAATATGAATTATGATTTATGGGAATAGTGTTTTGATCATTTTTGTAACTTGGGTTATGCAAGTTTATGATTGTGTTGAACATGTCTTATTTGGGGTATGTTTGATAGGTAAACTATGATATTGAGAGTGTTTACCCATCGAATCATTCGGGTTGTGTTTAGTAGGAGTTATGTTGCTTACTGTGAATGTCATGATTTGATGTTGCTAAGTGTAGATAGGCATTTTAATGTGTTGGTGTTTTGGGACTTGTATAAATTTGAGGATCTCTGTTTGAAGGAGAGGCAAAGGGGATGAGATTTTGTGTTTGCGGTGTAATGAAGTGGTTGAAGGAGGGGTATATGGTATACAATATTAAGTCTTTGTTATGGGAAATGAGGATCTTTACTAGTAGTAATAATTTGGGTTACATGATAAGACTGTTCTTTGTAGTTATGGTTCCAATTGACAAGTGGAGGAACTTTATTTTTGGATAAAACTAGTGGATGAATTGTAATTACACCTTTGAAGAACTCTGTTTTTTGACGTGGTGTAGCTAATGTTCAAAGTTGATGTGTGAAAGAGTTGTGCTTTTGAGCTGTTGAAGTGTGAATAGAGTTGTGCTTTTGAGTTGTGACCTTGAAGTATGGGGCGTTTGTATTGTTTGACATGGAATTATTTCAGAATGGACTTTGAGTTGTGCTGTAGTAAGTAGAAGTTGTTACTTTGATGGATTGCTGTGGTTTGTGTCTATATTTACTTCTTTATTTGGTCGGGTACAATTGCATCAGAAAAAGCATATGTGTTTCTTGATGATCAATCATTTACTGAGGGTGTTACTATGCCAATTGTATGGCAGCCATTACTGAGCAACAATGGTGAGAATCAGTGTGCTGAATGATGCCTTGAAGACCATGTACAATGCTGAGAAGAGAGGAAAGCGCCAAGTGCTTATCAGGCCCTCTTCTAAGGTCATCATCAAGTTCCTTATTGTTATGCAAAAGCATGGTATGCTGTTTTCTTTCTCCTGAGGGTTCACTCTGTTAATGGAATTTGTCTATAACAATGATGATGTATTGATGTGTCTTGTTGTTTTATTCAGGTTACATTGGTGAGTTTGAGTATGTTGATGACCACAGGTCTGGAAAGATTGTCGTTGAGTTGAATGGAAGGCTTAACAAGTGTGGGGTTATCAGTCCACGTTTTGATGTTGGTGTCAAGGAGATTGAATCCTGGACTGCTAGGCTTCTTCCTTCAAGACAGGTTAGCTCTCATCCCTTGCTGTGTTGGTTGGTCGAAATTCTCCTATATCTTCTGGTAGGAAAAGTATGATATGCATCCGTTTGTTCTTGCTTTGGTATTTGAAGTCAGACTTGCTATCTTTTTTTCATTCGTGAAAGTTATGTGCTTTTTAACTAACAGAACTGTTTTCTTTTCAGTTTGGATACATCGTGTTGACAACGTCTGCTGGTATCATGGACCATGAGGAGGCAAGAAGAAAGAATGTTGGAGGCAAAGTGCTTGGTTTCTTCTACTAGGAGATAATTTCTTGAGTGAAGTTGCGATGTTTGATTTATAGAAGTGAGCTTTTTTTTAGCGTATTTGGGAACATATTTTGCCAAAGCTCAGGTTTGGTTGCGATTTTGTCGGGCTCTTGTTTTCCAATGAATGAATGTAGGCAGCGACACTATTCTAAAATTTTAGAAGTGTTCTTATTTTGGATAGACTTGAACCATCTTTATAATGTTTTGCGAACATGCTGCTCAGTATTTGCTGTCTTCCTAATGGAAGTAGTAGAGATAGTTCCATATCAATTGGACAAAAGGATAACTTCCATACCACTGCTGTTGCTTAATCTTGTAGCTCGCGCAAGTGTATGTTTGGGTTTGTAATTTTTTGTCCTGTGATTTACGCCTTTAGGGGGGGGTCTATTGTGTGTTGCCTGTTGACGCTTCACTAGTAGTGTCTTGTTTGAATTTCAATATGCTTTGTGCTCTTGGGCGGTTGATATTTTCTGTTAATATCAATATGCTTTTTAATGGAAAAAAGAATGCATGTAACAATGTGAAATCCCATGTTAATTTCGACAGTAGATTCTACATAAAAAAACAATACTCCGTATGATTGTAGGAGAAACTCACATTACAATGCTGAAGTGGAGCTATAGGACCGTGTCTAAGGTGAAACACACAGAAAAAAAAAGAAACATTGAGAATCCGTGAAAGTGTTCATCAAATGAAGTTGGGCATATAGGATGAGTACAAATTTTTTTTTGTTTTTTTGACAGGCAAGGATGAGTTCATTCTACACAATTTAAAAAAAAAACAGTTGTTTAAGCCTTGTCAAAAAAGAAAAAAAAAAACTAAAACAAACGTTGAGTGTTTGTAATGAAATACAAAAGCAATGTTACTGAAAACAAAACAAGAAGAGCAAATTTGTGGTAACAAATTAACAATAACACTTGAGTGAATCAAGCAAATATCAACTTTTGAGATTTGAGCAATGGGTACAAACAATATCTTTGAAAAATAAATGTAAGTAGAGCTCAGTTGAGCGCAACCTTTTTTTTTTTTCCGGGGATTGAGCTCAGTGGTAACAAGTTGATTTGAGAACTCTTACGCTTATTTCCTGTGACTTGCAAATGCAAATAATACTAAAACAAATTCTTCTTTGTGGGTTCTTCTGTTGCTCACGTATGTGGAGAGCGAAGACATATGAAAAAACGTTGAGGTGTCTATGTTCCAATAAGACTAACGACTTCAGTAGTGGAAAGTGGAAAGTGGAAAGTCTTGTACGAAGGATTTAAAATTGTCACTTTTATTGCAATGTTAAAAAATGACCATTTTAAGCCAATAGTTATTAAATAATAACAACATTTAATTATAAGTTAAAATTAAACAATTTTTTAGAATGATTTGCGTACATAATTTATAATAATAAACTAGAAGATTTGAAAAGATCTATTAAAATAAGGTGAACTTAACGAAAATAAATTGAAAATTGTTGAAAGAATTGGAGACTTACTAAACTTCATGCTTGATGTATTACGAGTGCATCACCTTCTTAGATTTTTTTATAATTATTATATTACACATTATCGCTCTTTTTCTATAAATAAACTAAACAAGATTTGACCTTGAGATTTAAAGTTCAAACCCCAATCGGATTCTTTGGAGAACGATTTTCCTCTTTACTCCCGTTTGTTTTAAGAGTTTGTGCATACATACAGGATCAACCCGAGATGGCCATGATGGTAAAAGTTCGCCTTACCTACCCAAGTAAAAATGTACTCTCTTTATTTTCACCCATCCTTTACATTTTTCAAATATTTTTG
Organism: Corrigiola litoralis; assembly: GCA_901111285.1. Taxonomy (NCBI): domain Eukaryota; kingdom Viridiplantae; phylum Streptophyta; class Magnoliopsida; order Caryophyllales; family Caryophyllaceae; genus Corrigiola; species Corrigiola litoralis. The sequence goes on from CAAKMY010037972.1 coordinate 4,687, forward strand.
AAACGTGGGAACCCGCATCCGCTACCTTTGGTGGGCTCTGGGTAAACCCGCTGAGCATGCGCACCCTCACATATTTTGAAAAGTGTACAAAATGGGAAAAATGGAGGGTGTAAAATATAAGGGAAATTCTCCTATTTACCCATGAGTTATACACGAAAATCCAAAATACTCCTCTACTATTTCGACTAATCCAAAATACCCCTAAGGTTTGATTTTCAACTCAGAATACCGTTAATGACAACGTTCGTTAGCTTTTTCTGTTTGCCGTTAGGTTAGTTGCAGTTTGGCTATTTAACTCTGTAATTAGACATTGGGCAAGAAAATTAGAAGGCAATTATAAGGACCCTAACCAAACATTATCATCTTCATCCTCTCCCATCCCCTTCCTCCTCTCCACCTCCATCCCCCGATCCACCATCAGCCTCCCCTCCCCCCACTGACCCCAGCCCCACCCCACCCTTCCACCCCAACCAAACACACCCCGCAACCCACACCCCAACCCCTGCGTTAATTAGCCAAAGTGCAACTAACCCTAACGTCAAACAGAAAAAAGCTAACGGATATTGTCATTAATGATATTCTGAGTCGAAAATCAAACCTCAGGGGGATTTTGGATTAGTCGAAATAGTAGAGGGGTATTTTGGATTTTCGTGCATAACACAAGGGTATATAGGAAAATTTCTCAAATTTCAATCCAATAATTCACGATAACAAGTAGAAATTTACGACTTTGACAGGAGTATATGCTAAGGGGATAAAAGAAAAAAACCAAACGATACCAAATATGGATTCGAGTTATATAATACACGAAAAGACCCGATCCCTTTCAATTTAGATCATTTCCCCGTAGCTACTATGTAATACCCGAGGATTAACCTACTTGATTAAGAATACTAACATGAGTTTAGTCGCTAATTTAATATTTTGGGGATTTAATTTAAATTGCACGTGAGTGCGAAAAATTGTTATAATAATATATTTTGCCGACGACATGATTTTTAAATACTTTCTCCTTATTAAATGGGCAAATATTATTAAGGGGACTTTATTATTTTTCCGAGCATAAAATATTGTACTATTGTTTTCGTGATTTTAAGCCCAAGGATGATATGTATTATATTTTGGGCTAAATAAAATTTGTAGTAATCAATTTATTTCTAAGATTTTATTATAAGGAGACCATACATTATATTTCAATGGGTACATAAGACCCGAATACATTCATATTTTCCCTTAATTTCTCTAAGTGACCCTACACCCAAGTAGCTCACCCTTACTCCTTACTCCCTTACCCGACACCTTGCCCAAGCAAATTGCTCACCATTTCCTATTCCCCTCACACGACACATCAAACCAACAACACTCAACATCACGCATGCCTCACTCTCACTCTCTCACTCAATTTGACTCTAACCAAGTGCCGACGGAAACTACCGAGGCAGCCCCACCTATGCCGCCCCTTGTGCCGCATCTCGCTCCTCTGTTTTGTTTATTTGGACAGCAGCCCGATATGCCTAAAATACGAACTTTTGCGCATCGTTTACGCCCCGTTCTTGTCGAAAATCGCTACCCACTTGTTTATGGGTAAAGCCCTTATCATTTCCTTACTTTATTTTTGGTTTATGAAGTATAAAATATGATTTTTGATTATGGTTATTCAAAAATCCGAAAGGGCCGGGGTTTTTAACAATTGATGTGTAATCAGAGACGGAGCTACTGCATTGCCCAAAGGGGTGGGAGCTCCTGTCAAATTTTCATATTTTTTTACAAGATTATAGAAGTAATTCATTTAATATTATGTTCAATTCTTAACAAAAATCATGTGACTACTCTACTACTAAGAGAAAGCAACAACTTGATGACAAAACACATAGATTGTTCAACTTAGATGTCGATTCCTTTCCATTTTTGCTTTTTCATATACAGAAGGCTTCATTTCATGAATATTAATTGAGTATGTACACATCCTTATATTACATTAAATCGTAACTAATAAACTTAATTAGAGAATTATTATAGCTATGTTAGTAAAAAACAAATTGTGGATAAATAAAGGTAACATGATACTTATTTTTCTAAGAATGGCTTTTGCTTCAATTTGATTATCTTAAAACCCAAAAAAAAAAAAATTGTTTTATAATTTGCTTCATTTTGATAAAAAAATCAAATTTATCACAAAAAATTATTAATCAAAGTTACGATTTTTTTTCTAGCATAATTGTAAATTTTGAACGACCACATAAATTAATTTTTGTTCGTATTCTTGTTTATGATTATCCATGATGTAGAAATTGTGATTTTTTTTATTGAATTTGAAAACAAATGGTTGTCTTTTTATATTGGTGCTTGCTTGATTAGAACTTAGGGGATAATATAGTTTTTATAATTAAGTTATATTTTCAAACTTCATTTCGATTTCATAGTGCATTGATTTATTTAAAGTTAAAGTTGGTTAGTCTACAATTGTAAAAATCTAATAAACTTGATGTTTATGGGTTGATACAATTTAACATATGTTTTTTTTTTATTGATGTTTGTTTTGTTTCTAAAAATATACCATTTCTTTAAGGCATAAATAAAAATTGTTAATCTATTTCAATATGTTAAAAATTAATATTTTAGTCTTAATCGAATAAAAATATGTATTTGCTTATAAAAACATATTTTGAAATATTTTTTTTTATTTTAGTTATGTTTGTTTTGTCTATAAAAATCGGCTGATAAGGTAGATATCACAACTATTAATTGATTTTATAGGTGTATCAAATTCTTTTTTAGTCAAAATGAATATAAATATCTATTTGATTATGAAAACATATATGAGTAAGATGTATGCACATTTTATAAATTAAAATATTTAATATTGATATGAATATATGTTTTAGATGGAGTTGAAAACTACGAGTTTTATTAATATGCATCAATGTCAATTAGTTATCATATAGAGCGTAAAAGTTTATTATAGGGGTATTTTTAAAATATTATTTATAAACTTATTTAATTTTTGATAAAGACTGTTGTGGTAATTTGTATTTTACCAATGAACTCATGGATACACTTTTATATTGTTCTAGTTTGTGTAACTTAAGTAAATTTGAGCTCCTGGTAAGATTTATTCTTGTCTTCGTCCCTGTGTGTAATTGTTGCGAGGTTTGTATAATATGCGAATTAAGGAGTATATGGTGAGGTTATGGTGATGTTCAAGGATGGAGGATTGAAGATTGGAGGTTGGGATGTCGATTGCCGAAATTTACGCTAAGCTTGGTGATAGGTAACTAACTTTCTTGATTTCTTGGTTGATATATGTTGTATATAGCTCAAGTGGTTGCTTGGATTGAAAGTTTGTATGAGTTAGAGAGGGATTTTACTAGAACATAGATGTGCAGTTTCGAAATTGTGAATTCTGGGCAAGTTGAAGTTATCGAAATGTTGAATAGATTACATATTTGGATTCCATGGGGTTTTCCCTATAAAATGGAGTACTCGCACGCAATTTTTGGAGTAAAACGAAGAAGTTGTGCTTATTTTAAGTTGAAACTATATAATCTATAGGGGTTTGGTGAAACTTGGATATTTTGTTATATTCTCTATGTAAGTGGATTAGAATCATGGCTAATAGTCTTATAATGATTCTAAGAAGATGTGAATTGCTATATTGGTGGTATTGTGAGATGTATAAATGTAAAGGATTGATATGTGCTATATTTATATTTGTTAGAGAACTATTTTGTCGCCTTAGAACCCCTTAAAGAAATGATATTTGTAACTTTTGAAGCTTGTGAGTATGATTTTGATAGTATGGAAATGTTGAGAGAATTATGATCATAAGCTATAGTTTGACAAGGTTTCAAGTAGTAAATTCTATCGATTGTCTTGCTAGTACTTTTAAGAGTTTATGTTTGCTAGGAGACTTGTATTTGACTTGTTGGCTATAAGTACGTTATGTGGTTTGATTAGGAGCCATGGGTGTATATTTTGAATATAGGTGTTGTTATGACTTGGTCATGAATTTAAATGGTGTTGTGAGATTTCTTGTATGAACTTAATGTGTTGTTTTTGAAAGGTGTTATAGAAGTATTATGTATTATTAGGTTGATTTTTGTGTAAATAAGTCCAAGTTGGTGAAAATGATGTTAAAAAGAACACTAGTGTGAGCTAGTGGAATTTGACGAAGTTTTGGGTAAGTTTTATGGAAGGATTATGTAAAAGGGCATTGGAATGAAAAATGGCGAGTTTGGAATTATACCATCTGTTTTGAAATGGTTTTAAAGAAGTATTTGGAGGAAACCATTTTCTATGAATTTGATGGCAAAGAGACAATATAAATTGAATTATATCAATTTTTATGATTTTGTGTTTGAGTGATTACTTGCTACTATAAACAAGGTTGAATTATGAGAAACTTATTATACTTTCTTTTAAGCCTATAAGTGCTTAAATGAATTTGGCATTTGATCACTATCCCAAGTGTTGGCTTAAGCGTGACTTATAAGCTTGAAAATGGATTGGTGTTGATTTTGAGTGTTTGAAAGCTTACATAAATGATTATATTTCTTGAACCTACTTTCGATTATTTGGATGGAAAATGTGAAATTCTTATTTATGAAATCTATTTGATTATGATTCTTAAAGATATATGATTCAATATTTGCTAAGAAAATTATTCCAAAGATATTTTATGAGAAAATTACATCGAAGTTGGTGAATCTAAGTTTTGGTTGATAAAATGTGATTTAAAGCTATGTTTGAATATGAAAGTGGAAGTTGAGCATGAATTTAAAGCATAAAAGTTATTAAGTCGTGATTTTTGAACTATTTGGGGGCATTCAGTATAGTCTGTATCTCGTGGACTTATTGATTTCCAAAAATTATGAATATTTTTGTGGACCTTCTTAATATTGATATGGACTTACCTACCAAAAATTAGCTCATTCAGAGTTGTACAAAATTTTGGAAAAATCACACAACACAGCAGGTCTGATATTATATATAACATGGAAGGGCTATGTGTGTGCGCATGTGTGCGTGATTTTTAGATTATGTTGTGATATTGTATGTGCACTCGGTAAAGAGTGTGGAGTGGTTGTTTGTGATGTGTGGTAATGTATGATGTCGAGTTTATTTGATATGATATGGCGAATGGATGATATCGTTAGGGACTAACACTGATGTAACCTAACAACGTTGTATCCCAGTTGACTTAGTCGGAGTCATGCAAGGGGTAAAGGGGAAATTGTGAGTAGCATGTGAAATGATTTGAAAAGGGATTCGATTATGACTTACCAGGTGGCGTCGACATGCCAAGGAATTCCAAAACGTGTCAGGCCAATAGCGGAATGGTACCTAAGCCATAGGTAGTTGTATATGGGAATATGACTACAACAGGGTGTGTCTAGGCATCCTTAATGTGATGCCGGTCTAGTATCGTGATTAGGTTATGGAGGCAAGCGGGAGTTCCTAACCTTGGGATTAGAAGAGAAAGGGCTCGCTTGAAGGCTTCTCGCTCAAGTTAGAGTAGTGTCTAAGTGATGAGTCCGCTCCCTTCATGAGTAGTCAATGTTTCATTTGACTACGGTTTAGAGGATCGAGAAGAGTATAATCGAATGCCCTAATTGATTTGACTATGGTTTGGTTAATGTGTGATTTAACCATTAGTCTACTTCCGTGTATGACTAAGGATTGCTCGATGACGAAATCACATCGAGTTTGTGTCTTGGAGGCTTATGGTATATCCTTGTGAGCTACGTCCAGTGGACATAGGACGACATGCGCAAGAGCATGGGTAAGACTTGCGCGATTGCAAGTATATTTCTGGGTTTGCGATATAGTCGTCCGGGATGGTAAAACGTGGGATTGTGCCATGTAATGGCGCATGTTGATGAGTGTGTTTGAATGAATGTGTGTGAAATACACGTGTGCTCACATAACTTGTGTGGTGTGCACCAAGTAAATGTGTGTGGATTACACGTGAGCTGAGATGACTTGTGTGGTGTGTACCAAGTAAATGTGCGTGGAATACATGTATGCTGAAATGACTTGTGTGATATGTACAAAGTGAATGTGTATGGAATATACGTGTGATAAGACGACTTGTGTCGTATGTGCCAAGTGAATGTGTGTGGAATCCACATGAATTGTGGTCTGTGTGAAAGTGTGTTTGGTTGATTTGTATCGTATGTACAAAGTGATGTGTGTGGAATATGCGTATGCTAAGGTATGACCACTTGTGTACTTGTGTAAGATGTACATATGATTATAAATACGTGATTGTGACTGTATTAGAGTCAAGTATGTTAGTTACTCAGCGTTTTGCTGATTAGTTGCTATTTGTTTGTATGTGTGTTTTGTCCACTTTTCTTTCTTTGGTAGATCTGCTATGACTCATTGGAATATTTGGTTCCAATGGGGAGCAGTTTAATATTTGATCAGGTTATTCGAGATGGATATTGAATAACTCGAGATGGAAGGAAAGAAGACGGGACTCACGAGGAGTTGTTTTTGGAAGTTATGATGTAAAAGATCATTTGTTTTCCATTCATGGATTTTGTAGTAGTTGGACATTTGGAGATTTTATTTATGAAATTTTTAATGTAAAATTATTTATTTGTGGTTTTATTGATATTAGCATGACATTTGTCGGAGGTAGACAAATGTGGCGGTAACGACCCCAGAGGGTGTTAAAGGATTCCGCTGTGGCGTTGAATTACTTTTATGCAGGTTGACCTTGGAGTTATTGTTATGAAGTTATATATATATAAAAAAAATGAAGACCGAAATTTGGGCAAATGATTATTATATAGAATTTTTATGAATGTGATTAAGGATTTAAACATGTAGCTTAAATCTGGGGTGTTACATAATACCCCATCCATCCATGGTACTAGGTACCCAGTCCCACTTGAGAGAAATCACAGTGAGATCAGCAATGATTGTCACCCGGGCCCTCCAAGCCTCCTACCGGGTCGGGGTAAGATAGCAAAAAAATAATAACAAAAATGAGTTGAAACTCAATAAAACCTTCACTCCACAGAAAAAAACATAAAATATATTAGTTTTGTATGCACATGTTTTTAAAACAATCACGCATACAACACTTTGTCATTACCACTCCGTGGTAACACTTTAATCAACCTCGTTTCCCTTTTCTATGAAAAATTAATAAGTAAAAATAATCATTTTACCATTCTAAGTCTCGCAAGACCCGCCCCCTTGCACACATGCAAGTCTCCTATGTCGAATGACATAGCTCACTATTAACTTAGAGTTGATAGCCCTCGATACTATTATTTATCGATTTACCTTAATGTGATACCGTCATGAAGGATTTATAGTTAGTTCACTTTGACTTAAGTCAAACACTAACCCTCAACGACTCCAAGTCATTCTCTATGGATATTGTATAAGATTATGATTTACATGAATCTTCTAATCTAACTGCGAACGGAACGTTTTCACGTAACTAACTTGATCATAGTTCTTTCAAAAAAAAAAAAAAAAACTTGATCATAGTTAAGCCACTTTACTTACCGACCCACATATCGTAAGGAAAGCAATTAATGGTCAAGGAACTACTTAAAGTTATATAACCTTAAGGATTTTATTAGCCCTTATTTTTACCTCATATGTTTATGGATATACCGGACCATACCCGCTAGTAGTTGTATTCCCGTTACACACTACCCAAGTTTGGACATTGGTTCGAATCTCCGCAAACTCGACTGACACTTTTTGGAATTTCCTGGTAAGTCGACACCAGTGGTTTGCCAAGTCATAATCACAATTATCCATACTCATTCACATCATATCCCTAATCTAGGGTTTGACCTTAATTACGCACAATTGACCCTTTTACCCCTTGACTTAATCTAAGTCAACTCTAGTCTAACCATAGACTCAACCTTTGACTTTTATTGTATTATATTTATGAATACTTGATTGGTATGATATTCATAAGGACTAAACTTTTATTAAACCGATAGCTATAAATAAGGTGAATGCTCCCAAACTCTCTCGGTGGATCAGTGCCTAGTTAAATTGAGTCATTAATGTAAGGAAAACTTAACAAGAATAAGCCAACGTTTGCTACATCTGCCAAAAATAATCCCACCTTGTAATATTTATGAAAATAATCCAACGTTTAAACTTGTCTAATGAAAATGATCCCAAATTAAAGAATGTTAAATTTCCGTCAAAATTTGGTGAAAAAACCCATCGAACCTTCAACTCCAACTCCCCCACCCCTTATGCTTTCTCTCTTCTTTTTTCTCTAAAAAACTTTCATATATTGTTGTGACACCCCAATAATTTAGGTCTATTGGTGTCACTATTTTATTGGGCTCGTTCGTGTTTTAGGGCTATTTCCTTAATTAAGGCACGCTTTTCCTCGCTTTTA